>JAIPRL010000781.1:0-15953 GCA_025469235.1 Pemphigus obesinymphae | reverse complement strand
ATAATATTATTATAATTTATATACAAAAAATAGCCTAATGTCAAAAAGAAAAAAATATGAAGAGTAAAGTCAATTTATAATTTGTAGTAAATTAATTAATTGTTAAGCAATATTTTACGGAATCACTTACATATTTTTATTTTGTTCACGTATGACTGAAACACGAACTGGCACTTATTGATATTGATCCAGCTAGGTCTTGGTAGCTGAATTGTGGGAAGTATGGTTGTGATTGTTCCATTTCTTCAGCAATGCTGTTGAGGTGATGAGACGATAGATCAGGTGGAGTAAGTTCAACAGATTCTCCAGTAAATTCAGAGTCAAAATAGCGTGTATCTGTGTCTGATGATACTTGAGGTTGAAACGGAGGAGGAATCTAAAGTAAATTAAGGTGAAAAAAAATTTGTATATTTTAAACAGGAAAAAAGGATTATTATATGAATACAATTTGTATAGGAGAAAATTTATACCTTTTTTTGTTCCAAATCCAACCAATTAATACTACTAAAGAAAACATGACTCATGATTTCTTGGGCATCATCTGGACCACCACCCAACCGCTTTTTGGGATCTTTGATTAAAAGACCTGTTAACAAACTTTTTGCAGCAGCAGAAAGACCTCTAGGAAAGCGTACCTTAAACATTAAAAAATAATAAATGCAATCAAATATTACAATAAATAATATAAATAAATAATCTTAACATACGGATTCCATCAATATTAAGGTGAATAATTTGTCATGATCTTTGTTGTAAAATGGTAATCTTCCACACATCATTTCGTACATGACAACTCCTATTCCCCACCAATCAACAGCTCGGCCATAGTCTAAATCTTCAAGTACCTCTGGTGCCAAGTATTCAGGTGTACCACAGAATGTTTTGGTTGTTGATCCATAGGTAATATCTTCTTTACATAATCCAAAGTCAGCTATTTTAATGTGACCATCTTTATCTAATAGTAAATTTTCAAGCTAAAAAAAATGTTTACATTTATGTATTATTATTAAATATAAACCAAACAAATTTAAATATAAAATAATATTGTCAAATATGAATAATTACTTTTAAATCCCTGTAAATAATTCCTTGAGAATGTAAGTAACCCAATGCGGAAATAATTTCAGCCCCATAAAAACGAGTTCGGTCTTCTGTGAACACACGTTCTCTGGATAAATGGAAGAATAGTTCTCCGCCATTTACATACTCCATAACAAAACATAATCTATCTGCCGTTTGAAATGAGTATTTTAATGACTAGAAAATAGAATAAACAATAAATATAAGTAAAATTAAACATTATATATTAATAAAAAAAAGTAATAATTACAATTAAAAATGGATGACTAGTAGTGCGGAGAACCCTGTTTTCGGTTAGCGTATGAGCAACTTCATCTTTTTGGATGATAACTTCTTTTTTAAGAATTTTGATGGCATACAAATGACCAGTCACTTTTTCACGGCATAAAATCACCTTTCCAAATGTACCTTTTCCAAGTACTTTAAGAAACTCAAAATTCTCAAGAGTCTACAATATTAAAGTGTAAAATATAAAATAGTAAGTTTTATAGTAAATAACCTTTTAATTTTGATAATACATACCACTTTTCGTTTTCCAGTTGATTTACTTGAAGACGTTCCTTGAACAGAAAATTTGGCACTGAAGTCATCTGAACTTGGCCCAGACATTGTGCTTGACATGCTAGTTGAATGAGATACACCTTCCATTTCAACTTCATCAACATCGGACAAACGTTCTGATACACCTTTAATGGCAGTCATCCATTCTTCTCTAAATATTTGAAAAACAAAATTAAATTATAATTAAATATGAGAATTTTTATAATATAGGAACTGATAATATTATAAGTTATAACCAGGACCCAAATTTATATGCCCTAAAAACCATAGAAATTTGCAAACAATTATTTTTATACATATTATTATCATTTACAAAATTGTATACCGGTTAGGTAGATAAGTGCACTTATAATATTATAAAAAATGAAATAAAAAAACATTTTTTTCCGAAATAATAAGTAAATTGTAAGATTCATTTCACATCCACGCTAAAATATACTGTAAATATTTTTGTTAGGAAAACAAATATGACCAAAATATTAATAATATGCATTTAAAAACTATCTATATGTAATGAAAAATTGTAAAATTACAAAATAAAACTTTGTATTTCAGATTTATTGACTATAAATTAAATTTGTAGTTTATATACTCGTAGGTACTTTTTGAACTATTAAAATAAAGCATGCAAATACATGTAAATCGGGGCTCTAGTTATAACATTGTTATTTGACATAATGTAGATTTAATAGCAGTTTCAACATAATGTAAAACACAAATTTATAAAAAATACTATAATACTGACATTTGGAAGGGATAATAATATTTATACATTTACATTTGAATTTAAATTACAAACATATAGATGGATAATCTTATATTTAATATTAGTTAAAATTAAAGTTATTTTAATGGTATAATAAATCCAATTCAATTAACCTATTTATAATAATTTTATCACAACATAATGATTATGTTTACATCTGTGTTGTTGTTTTTATTTTTTAGAAACATTAAATAATTAAAAATTCTATGTTATTAATACATTTTAATTATTTTAATCTTATTATCAATTTTATTTTATTGAAATAATAGGTTTAATCAAATTAAATTATACGGCATAATTTTGTAATACATATTATTTTAAGTTAATTGTGTATAATAGCTACCGTTCCATACATATACATATAGTGTATATATAAAAATATTAAGTTAATAATTATACTACAATATAACAAATAACAAAACATAAAAAAGGTATCATTAATTTCTTAAAATAATATATTTAAACATAAAAATACATTTTAATGAAAACAATTTAACAATATTACCTACTTAATAAAAAATATGAATTGAAATTGAGTTATTTTTATAATTAATATTTAAAAATGTATACAACAGATGCTGAACAACTTTTTTAGTATTTATGATGGTTTTGATAATCATTTGTGTTTATTGATAAACATGACCTCTAAAATTGTTTCTAATTATTTTGGATATCAAATTATGTACTTTGAAACTATTTTTCATTTCATGTTTTTAGGTAAGAATTTTAACATTTAATATATAATTGTATATAAATAATAAATATTGAAAAAACAAATAATATTATATACTAATATTTATTTAAAAACAGTTATAATATTGTATTTATATGATATTTTTAAATAAACTAAACATCTGTATTTGTGAGGAACAGATATTTTCATTCTAATAAAATATCTGTTTGCATTATTTTATTCTAAGCACTAAATAAATTAACATTTGTATAAAAATAACCATTTACTTTTATAATATACACAGGTTAACTGTTAACCTTTAGTTTAGCACTCATTATATTTTGTTTATGCCATTATAGAAACAATTTATCAATGCTTTTTTTATTAAGTTATTTTCATATTTTAACTAATTTAATGATTAACTTGCCACCAATTAAAAAAATGGATAATGATTATGATCATAATTTAAATTGTAATAGTGTAATACTTTTTTTTAATTGTAGTTAAACAAACATATTCCTACTTATAATTTTTAAAAACATATATATATTGTTGCATAAACATTTATTAGAGGTAATTGATTCTTTTTTTTACAAACTCATAATGTGTAGGTACCTATATATATATATATATATTATTGTTAAAACAATCTAATAATATCTGTAGTTCTTATGAATCAGATTTATAAAATTATAATAAATCTTCGAATTATCATTAAGGCCGTTTACAAACGAAAATACTCTAAAGAAACTGATTTATGACACAAGTGACTAACTAGTCTGTTTCTATGTAATCAAATGGAATACTGCATACGGTACCACTGGTTATTAATCAGTTAGTAACACATTAGTGATAAGTTCCAAGTGACTCGCCTATGACGTAACTTTCAAGTTTCGTTATTTTAGTTCAACAAATTTCTGTGACAATTTTTTTACAATTTTACGTAGGTATCTAAATTTCTGATATTTTTTATATTATTACTATATACTAGTTATTGACCAAAGGTATTACTAAATACCATGTATAAAACTCAAATTTGGAATTTCGAAAAACAAAAAAAATAATTTTTCAACATTATTTAAGCAGTATTATAGTATATTGTAGTATATTTACGTAAAAGTCCACAAAAAAATCATTCTAGTCCTAGGCTTGGTCAACAAAGGGTTAAATGACTATTTCTAAATTAATGGTATGAGACAAATAAATGACAATGATGTTTCCATAACTACACAGAAGAAACTATTGATATAGATTAATTTTGAATAACCTCGTATGATAATCACAAACCAGTCATGTTTCTTTTGAGCAGCTCTGTGGGTAGACGGTTAAACTCTTTCGACTATTAAGAGGACCCCAATCTCCCATTTTTAAAAGGTTTTGTATAGGGGATTTTTATGAAATTTAAAAAAAAATGTATTCAATAATTTAAAATATTTGAATTTATTTTAAAATATTTCTGTTAGTACCACTTTTTATTGTTGTGTAATTATATTTGTTAAAAAAAATCTTTTTATACTCACCTTCATACTTTACGCTTTATGGCTTTCAGAATGATCGTAGATCATTAATATTTGCACCAAATGAAAAAAAAATAATCTTGTCAGATTAACTTTTGACAGAGGATTTTTGAAGTATTTTACATCCATAATGATTATTTAAAAAGTCAAAATTTAGTAAATGTCATCATTATTTTAGATGATATAATACTTGAAGTACGAATGTACTACTATGTTTTTATGGACTATTTTTCGAGATGTGGCGCCCTCCTAATATTTGATAAAAGTATCACATCATTAATCACTATAATAACTAAAATATATATAGGTATTATTATTTACAATACATGATCAACATACATAATATTTTCATAATTCTTTAATAAAAACTATAGTCGGGAGAATGAAAAGTAGCCACTGATGTGATTGCCGCCCCTGATGGTTTATTTTCATTAAGTAATGTAAAATAGATTTTAGTGATACATGCCAAAATCATGATAATGTTCCACAATCCTTTTAAAATAAAACTAGAATAGCCAAAAGGTTTCATTTGTACTCAGAACGAATCTAAAAAGGAAATAATAAAGACATACAAAAACGTAGCCGGTCAGAAATTATACACAGACTGTGCGACTTGCACCTTAAACGTGTCTTAGTTTAAGAACCCCTCCTTATCAGAAAAAAAATAGTTGCAAACACATTTTTCGTTCACCTAACTATAACAAAATATAACATTTTTTTTCTCCTAAAATTTTATCAGTCCACATATAGGTAGATACATACACAATAATGAGTAAAATTGTTCAAGTAGGTACAATATATCTACATATTATTGTACTACAAGTATTTTAGTAGAAAATGTTTACAGATATAACATTAATATGATAGGTCATATAATTGAAGATTTCAAGCGTCAAGCATAAATTTAGCTTTCAAAATTATCAACATGTTGACAGATATTTTTTGTATTTAAATAATTAAAAAAATGTTGAAACCTATATCTATTTTTCATTATCTGTTTAAACTAACATAACATAATACTTACCAAATTAATATACAAAACTAAGATAGCGAGTTTCAATTGTGATTGTATTATTATCTTAATATTTAAAAACAATTTAGTTAGTGAATTACTTAACACATTTACCTCTACTTGTAGCTTATCGGTCTTTCCCCTCCAGCCAGTATGAAAACCGTTATTTAAAAAATGTTACAAATATCATATGACAACTTTTTATTGTCACTGGAGAAAGTGGAAATACACATGTTAAAATATATTAATTCCAAAACGAATGGGACTTTTCATGAACATATGTATGTACATAATATATACATGTATAGGAAAGCTATTTTAAAATAGGTACCTATCTAGTTGCTAAAATGTTGTAAGTACTTACCTTTCTTTTTCAGAAGATACGTGAAATGTTCGTTCAATAACAGTGGTCCATTGCAGTCCTCTGATTGTGAACGTGTATGGTTTGGGACGATCGACACTCATAATTTGACATCTCTTGACAGTGAAATTGTTAAGAGGTTCAGTCATTGGACCTTCGGGCTTGTTTCTATATCCCATGAGTGATCCATCAGCAAACAGTACGAAATACCTAGACCTCCAGTTCTTAATGTGTTCGCCTAAAAACAGATAAGGGTCGGATGGTAATGTGGTATGAAGACAAATGTAGAATATGGTAGCCAACAGAGCACTGAGTAGGTACCAGTGTTAATGGGATAACTTAAGTATAGGCACAACACTGACCTCTTTTGAATAGCCATCCTTCTTTGACGATCGACGACTGACTGGACGACAATGGCAATGGGTTGCAGATTGACTGCAATACATCGGCCATGGTTACACTATCGATGATCGGTGAAAATTCTGTTTGGTCAGATCATCTGGAACCATAATATTAATGTTGAGGGGCAAACGAGAATATTGTGCAAAAAGTATACCTATTATACTACACATATCACGTATATTATTCTACAACGGGGAACGTGTGCGGTCCGTACGAGTACCTACGAGGCGAACCAGAGACCTGGGCGTGCGATTGATAACGTAAATTACGCGCAGTGGGTCGAAAAACCGGACGGGATTTTCGCCGTAAGCGTACGTAGCATTATCGCAGCGACGGGCAGGTACGGACGTAGTTTTCGAACGTCCGTTTTAACGTTTAAAAAAATACACACCCAACAACAATAATGAAAATGCCAGCGCGACTCGCCGCCGCCGATGTCGTGGTGCGGGTAGTAATAAATACCTATATTATTTTTATAATTCGCTTTTCACCCGAATAGATAATAGTACGACGCAGAAGGCATGATCGAAGCGTGTCTCGTTCCAGTTGCGGTCGGGTGTACTATATAGTACCGCCGTACGTGCGCATGTGTACGTGTGTGCGTGTGCGTGTATGTATGCATATAACGAGAGTTCAATTGGGATAGGCTGAACGAACGACCGTCGACGTCGTCGCCGCCGCCGATTTTCGTAGGATTATCAAGTGCGATAGTCGCGTATTATTGTAATAGTAACGCGAATCGATCCGCCGACGACGATCGAAACGTTATGCGGATCGTACGCGGCACGGAACACGGGAAATTCACTGGCCGACGTTAATCCTCGGACAACGTGTGCAGGCGCCACACGTATAATATTGAGAAAAAAAATAAAAAATAACAAAAAATTCAAAGTATTTGTGTACTGAGAACATGCAGCAATAATAATAATAATAGCGGAATACGTGTGTGATACGGGTGATATGGCGGCTGATGCAACGGGGCACGCGCACGCCGAGCCGAATTCCGCCTCCCGCCAGACCGTTTTACATTATTACATACGTGTTCTTGAAATTTCTTACCTTGATATGCATTTTTCGTATTCGATTTGAAGACGCGCCGGCCGCCCGTCGTTACCGTTGGATATCTCGATTCGACGACACCGGGACACGCTACGCCGTTGACGACATTGCCGTTTTGATTTTATTTCCGCTTGTTATTATTATTATTATTATTATTAACGTGCTGGGTTTGTTGTTGTTTTTTTTATCGCCATTCAGTAATCGGTGGCGGACGTAGACTGGGGAGGCGGACGCAGACTAGGGCGGCGGCAGCGAACGAGCCACACGCACACACGGACACACCGACGGGCGCACACGACACACACATACGCACCGGGAGGATTGAACTCTACAGTGTGGCCGCTGATGCCACGCGCCATTTCCCCCCTCCCGACCGCCGCTGTATGCACTGACAACGGCGCAGCGGCCGTAATGTTGTGCCCGCCATCGTTTAAAAAAAATAATATCCTACTGGCGGGGGAGGGGGGAACATTTAAGACATTTTTTTTTATTTTACAAACGCGCGCAAATTGCACTTATAGGTGATTTTCTGCGCGTGCACGGATTAAAGCGAACAAATCGTACATTTATACCCACTAGTTTGTATATAGGTGGATTATAATGAAAAGCTGTGAAAAATAAACGTCAATTTTTGTAACGTCGTTATAAATTATAATAGATAATAATAATAATTATTATTAATTGTGTTATATATCTAGTAGGTACATGAGTACCCAGGCATACACTATACCTACTTTATATGAGAACAAAATTAGCACCATAATTAGTCGTATTCAACACTCTTGTACCTACTATTTTCGACAATAACGTGTTCCTATAATAACCTAATTGGACCGTGTGAAAATGTAATATTATGCACCATGTTTTATAAATATTGTTATATATTTGTAATTGCATATTATTGAATCCCGTCGTCATGTTTATCGGAAATATGAAACACACGTGACATTTAAACTTAATTTTTTTTTTCTGTGTGTATTGTAATGGTGATTTTATTATCGGAGAGTCCGTTTATACAGGGTGGACCAGTGCACGGTGCCGAGTTTTTTTATTTACGATAATTGCGTGAATTATATAGATATACGTTCATTCGAACTACGGAGTATTCGGCTAAGTATTTTACAATATGGCCTAAAAAATAATTTTTATCTTCCCTTCTTTATATTTACTTGAGTTTGGTAGTATAATACCTACTAAATATTTTGCAGGTAACTTCTTACCATGATGAATTAAATACCTATATTTTGTTACTTATAGTAAAAACGACAAATGAAAAAATGACCGAGTGATCGGTTCCTACTACTATAATAGAATGTCATAATAATCAACAATAGACAATAAAAATGCATTTAGTTAACAATTAGTTTAGAGGTGTCATTTTTTACCAACTATTAGTAAAAATTATTTATAAATTATTATACATAATATTTTAAAAACCTCTGACACTCCTACTTAATAATAAATATAGCCTATAGACAATGATTTTTGAAGTAAACACAGAGCTTGATTCAATTATAAAAATAAATTACATATTTTAAACATAATAATGGACAATACTTAATACAATAATTTATATAAAATACATTCTATAATAACAATACCTATATAAAATAAATATTAATTTTAAATATTTGTCCCAATTTTCTACAGCTAAACGCGCTAATCCTATTAAAATGCTTAGGTATTGCTGATAAACCTAAAACTGATATTAAATTGAGGAAATACCTGGAAACAAATATTTGTAAGAAATCAAGAAAACGTCTTGAATGTACTAAAAATGTACTATAAAGATTTATTATGAAAATCTTTTATATGCAGTAACACATAACCACTTAAATAATTAATTACATAAACGAATCGACCAAATTATAAAATTAATTATTAAATTAAGATTGCGATGCCTTATAAACTAGCCACAGGCCTAGATAAATTTGCGGATTGGACAATTATAAAACGCACATTTTATACTTTTAATTTTCAAATGCAAGTATAATAATATAACTAATAATTTGAATCAATTATGATAAATTTAATGCAATAAATAAACATAGAATTGATGAGAATTGTCAATTGATCAAATTTTGTCTAAACATACAAAGTTATCAATAGAAAACGAAAATTGTATTATAAAGAAGTAAATAAAGCGAATGATACATTTGTTTTATGATTAGATTAAAAAATAAAATAAAAATCTTCGAAAATTATATTAACCAGGAGAAAACGTATTTCTCAAGGATGATGGTAATTGCAGCGGATTAATTATTGTAACAAATTAAATAGAATCCCAATAATAATTTAATTATATAAAAAATTACCATATAATCATGATGATAATTAATATCATTATTAATTTATAATAATTAATTATTGTATTTAAGATGAAAAACATAGATAAACTAAAATAAAATCATAAATTATTAATAAGTAATAACATTAGTATATTATATTGCAGATAATAATGAAAACAATCCATAATACATTGAATATCTACCTATCCATATCAACGAACGAAAAGATAGGATTAAGTAAATTATAAGAGATTCCGAGAATATAAAATATAGCTTATTTTCTATAACGGTTAGCTTAATCAAATACGTATTAAAATTATTGAAAATTGTCAAAACTTCATCACAGATACTAATTTGATGGAAAACGTATCTACTGAATAAGTAGGTATGTGTAAACAAAATCATAATGAATTTTAAAATTGATAAAATACCTACTTAAAAACTGTTGGATAGTTTAGATTTTGTTTTTTCGTGCTCGAATAATATATACCTATCTACTAGAGACCATTCTGGTCCTAAATATATGAGACCGGAACAAACCAAAAAATTAGAAAGAAAAATTTCCCGGGCCGGACCAAATGAGACAATATTTTTTTCAACTCAGACTAAGACCAAGACCAACAACATACCTATTTTAAAACCCGGACCTACCCAGACCAAATTTAAGTAGATTTATTAAAATCCAACTCGGGCCAAATACCAGTGGCGTACGCAGGATTTTTCAATGGGGAGGGCTTGAAAATAAATAAGTAATCAGTAGACACAAAATTAGGCATGAAAGAATAAAGTAGGTGCTATTTGAGTGTTCTAATAAAATAGGTACTGTTAAAAATATATATTATAATGTATATATAATACAATATATATATATATAGTGGCGTATTTATGGAGAAGGGGCCAGGGGTACTGAAAATTCATGTAAATATCATTATATTAATGATTGGTTTTAAATATATTTAGACCCACCCACCAGGAAAAAAGTTGAAAATACGTCCTGTATATTATATAATATATAACATTGATAATATGAAACATAAAAAATGTAAAATTATACTGACAATGGGGGGGGGGCTCCAGCCCCTTAGCCCCCCCTCTCTGGGTACGCCCCTGCCAAATACCGTTATTAAAAACCCGGACCAGATCGAAAATTCCCAAAATTAAAATACCGATCAAAAACATTTTGAATATTATAAATATAATATCTTTAACCTTCCGTTAGGTAGGTCGGGTATATCGGGAAATTATTAATTGATAAATACTTCAAATTCTGGAAGTAATAGTAATAATTATTATTATATAATAATCTAAAAAATAATAATAATAATATATACTCAATAATAACAATTTACTTTTATAATTACGTATAGAATATATTATATTGAACTTACCCACTAGTGAAGATGTTGTCGTTATGAACGAGTTGGAAGAAAACTGGAGACATTAAAAATTCAGAATAATGATTATAATTATATGCGGGCAGTAGGCACACATATACATATCTGTGGTAGTAGGTTATATTATATTATATATAGTATTCAAGTATTGACAAGTATAGACATAATATAGTATATAGTAGTTACTTCCAGTCGACCGGAAACGTGAAACCGGCACTTGGACAAATATAATGTAATATTTGAGATAAGAAATATAAAATATTGTTATTTAAACAACTCGATAGGTACACTCGATCGCATTTTGCCATCTTCCATGTGGGTTGACAAATAACATTGATAAACCGTTTTTAAAACGGAATATTATTAAATATAAATAATAAGAAAATTAAATCTGTATTCTGGTCCGGATTCAGGTAAGGCCCGGACTTACCCAAAACCCATTATATTGTATAATATACATAATCCGGACCAGACCATTCTATAGAGAAAATAATACAAGTTTTAACCAGGACCGGACCAACCTATCACATAATATAATACAATCCGGACTGATCTCTACTAACTACCTAATCGTAATATATTTTATAATGGTAAAGGACCAGCGCTGAAAAATGTTCGTGGGGCAGGGGGTTGTTAAAGTCGAAAAAATACATAAATATACATAGCGTTAAAAATTCCAAAAATTGTAGGTACCAACTTACTTTACATAATTTTCCGAATGATTTTCTGGGTATGGCCCGGAGTCAAATCCCCTCTAAATTCGACCCTGATAATGTACCTATATATTAAATGTCGTTTGTATTTTATTTAAGGTCTTAAAACTTGGGATATAATTTTAAAATTGTTAATTTTGGGGAGTTGTGGAGACAAAATATATGGTTAAACTCTAAATTTTGTACATTATCTGATAATAGAACATTTTTAAACGTTTTAAAAAATATCTGGTTGACCCAAGAATTATATAGGTAAGTTTACCATAAAATTTAAAATTACATAGGACTATAGAACACAAGTATAGACAGAAAACTTGTATCGTGCTCATATTTTTTTTTATGTAATAAATTATATGAATAATTGACGTATGCAAGTGTATGTGTGTAAAATATAAATATATTCTTGTAATTATCGGGTACTTTCAGTTTGAGAGAGGTCACCGGTCCACCGTGGCACTGTATATATTATAATAGGCAGGGCTTAAAGTGGAAAAAATTCCAGGCGGTACTAATGTCCACAAATAGTTTTAAGCGTTCCATATATTATTATATTATGTATATACAGTGTAATTTTTAAAGCATTTTTAACCCCCACTTTTATCCCGAATAATTTGACAAATTTGAAATTTGTATCATGTAAAATTGAAAGCACTACATTTTTATGAAATAAATAATTTTTTATAAAAATTCAATATTTTGAAAGAGAATATTTTTTTGGAGGCCATTTAAGAAACATTAAAATTAAAAATACCACCTAGAAAAAAATAGTATAAAAATTAATTACCTATTTCATAAAAATGTAGGTAGTGTTTTTATTGTTATTAATGCTTTAAATTGTACAAGAAAAAAAAAATCAAATTTATGCATTATACATGGTTAAAACTTAAAAATGGGTGGAGAGCATGCTTAAATACGACACTGTATATATAATATGAAGCTAAATTTTACGTTAAAAAGGGTTAAAATATACCTAAGAATTATGAATTAGGAATTTAAACTGTGGGTTATCTGAATTCCAAAACCCCTATCGAGTCTGCCAATTCAATGATTGTAATCATCAATCATGCACATCTTAATCCATTTAAACCCTGTCCAAGCTCCAAGGAGTATAGACTATAATATGTTATAATAATTTATATATATATATATAAATGCATAATATAGGTACCTATTGTAATCAATTTTTATACATGATTATTTTTTGATATATTGGATGTTGTAGATGCAGTTTCTCTATTTTTTTTGAATTTTCTTCATTTTAAAAATTAAAATATTTTAATATATAGCATTTAACTAACTGTACAACTATTTTTTTTTTTATTAATTGAAATTAAACGTGTATAACTGTAAATTGTTTTCCGTTTTAGGTACCTACGACACAACATACCTGACATACTCACTGCGTAGCTCCGACTATGCTTATCATGGTGCACGCACGTGACAATAATCATGAGTCATGACAAAGAACCAAAAATATGTTTTTAAACACCAAAAGTATGTGTATGTGTGAGAAATGTATGGATAAAAACAAATACGTATTTACGTATTTTGTTAGTATAAGTTGAAGTATTGAAATATACACTTGTTACTTGTACATGTCAGTAAGTAGTAACTCTAGTTCATAATTTAGTAGGAATATTTTAGTGAAGTTCTTTTAATGTAATATATTATATAGGTAATAGTCTAAAAAAAGTCTCTTACAAAAAAACAATTTTAAAATTGATTGAATTTTGAATGAATGAAAGCAATTTCATAGATTCAAAAATACAGAAAACTATTGTAAAACTTTACGTTTTTCACACTTTTTAATAGGTTAGGTAATCTAATGCAAATCCAAAAACGAATACACTATACTCGTTAATATTTTTTGTACTATATTTATTTACAATTATAAAAAACAAATACAAATATTACATACAATTTCAACAAGTATAGTGTTTGTTATTGGATTTACATTAGCTATATATATTAAAAAGTGTGAATACGTACATATATACAATACGTATATACAATACGTAATTTGCTGTAATTTTGAAATTATGAATAATTGCAAAAACTGGGTGGGTCCTCGTATATTCCGTTGCCGAAAAGTATCGCTGCGAGAAAAGCCGTCATCAATCCCCAAAATATGGACGACAAATGTTTCATGTGGGCTATTCTCACACGGCACGTGAAAAAAAAGAAACTGCAACGCGTCGGAGCGGGGTATGTGGAGGAAGAGACCCGATATGATTTTTCGGGGCTATCGTTTCCCACACCTCTGCGGGAAATTGAGATATTCGAGTGGAATAATGCGGACACGTCGGTTAACGTCTATGGATTAGAATATATGAAAGAGGAGAAGCGAGATATTGTGTACCCCCTCAAAGTTGTTGACAGAGAAAAGCCTAATCATTACGATTTGCTTTTCATCAACAACTCTGAGAACTCACATTACACATATATACAAAATTTTTCACGTCTGGTCAGAAGTCAGAAAACGTTGCATGAAAATATACTTTATATATGCAAACGCTGTTTTACTGGCTTCGACGATAGGCCAAAAAAGAATAAACTTCACGGACAAGCCGCCCTGGACGAGCACAAACGCCTTTGTAAGCATAACAAACCAATATTGCCAGTCATGCCCCAAGACGGCGAAACAGTAAATTTTAAGGAGTGGGAGAAGACAGCGCGACTTCCGTTCGTAATTTATGCCGACTTTGAGTCCCTGCTGCGGAAAGAGACGAAGAGACTAGGGATGAGCACCGAAGCTCTCCACGCGCATCATCCAATGAGCTATGGATTCCTAGTAAAAGTCTCGGATAATGTGCCGATAGAGTTGTTGGAGCGATTCGGCATTCCTCAGACCCCTATCATATTCCGCGGTTCGGAGGGTATGGACAAAGTCGCCAAAGCGTTTGTGCTCGCGATTACCGACATGGCGGAAAAAATTCGGCTGTTGTTACAGGCAAACACACCGATTATAATAACGGAAGAGGAACTTGCAGCGCATGGAGAGAAGACTCGTTGCAATCTGTGCAAAACCTGTTTCTCGACCGAAAATCATAAGGTGGCCGATCATAATCACTTGTCCGGGTTGTTTAGGCAGACGTTGTGTAACTCCTGCAATATAAAACTAAAAACCCCGAATTTCGTACCGTGTTTCATTCATAATCTATCAAATTACGACGCGCACTTCATTGTGACTGAGTTGGGCTATGACATGAATTCGATATTGGTAATACCTAACAGCGAGGAAAAATTCATATCTTTTTCCAAATATATTGGAAACTTTTTCACTGTTAGGTTTATCGATACGTTTCGCTTCATGGCCTCACCCTTGTCTACTCTCGCCGCTAACTTATTTATGAGGTTGATGTGAGATACCCCGATCATCTGCATGATAAGCATAGAGATCTTCCGTTCTTACCATGCAACGGTATAACACCTGGTTCAAAAGTCAGCAAACTTATGGCCACACTAGAGCGGAAAGAGCGGTATATCGTTTACTATGTAAACCTGAAACAGGCGATTGAAAACGGGTTGATAGTGGAAAAAGTAAATATAACTTAAAAATTATTTTAACATTATTATTATTATTATTATTATTAATATTTACCATAGATGCATAGAGTACTAAAATTTAATCAGTCTCCGTGGTTGGCTCGATACATCGCCCTCAATACGGACATGAGGAAGAAACAATTTTGAGAAAGACTTTTACAAGCTTATGAATAATGCAGTATTCGGTATGTATAGAAATAATTTACTATTATTATTATTATTATTATTATTATTATTATTATTATTAATTTGTTGTGGTTGGGTGGCAGGTAAAACGATGGAATCAGTCAGACGACGAATTTATATGGAATTGGTTTCTTCCCCACAAAGAATGCAGAAACTTGTGAATCGGCCAACTTTCAAGCATAGTACTCATTATAATGAGAACTTGTCGGCTGTCTCACTACGAAACCAAATTATCAAGTTTGATAAACCCATTTATGTTGGGTTTGCCGTGTTGGAGATCAGCAAATCCTTGATGTATGAGTATCATTATGATGTGATGAAACAGCATTACAAGGAGGCTATTAATCTAATGTATACAGACACAGGTATTATATCATTATTATTGAGTATATATA
>JAIPRL010000780.1:45625-113228 GCA_025469235.1 Pemphigus obesinymphae | reverse complement strand
TTTTTTTTTTTTTTTATGAAGTTCGGTTCGGGTTCGATATTTTAATTGAATAGTTCGGTTCGGTTCGGGTTCGAATAAAAAATTGGAAGTTCGGTTCGGTTCGGGTTCGTTAAAATTTTAAAAAGTTCAGTTCGGGTTCGGTTCGACCTCAAAAATCTGGGTTCGTAACCTCACTAGTTGTAATATATCGGTTCTATTTCTGTTTCCGGATATCGGCGACGCGTAGGTACCGCCTGACTAATTTGCGTTTACTATCCAGTGCAGTGTACGTCGGACGGGCAAAACCAGCGTCGTGTAATTCTCGTAGTGAACCGAGCGCGCCAAGGTTTCACCGTAATAAACGTATATAATATATATAGGCCCGATGCACACGTGCGTTTTTTGCGCGATACCGCCGCGGTGCCGCAGCGTCATCGCGGACGTTCAATGCACACGTGAACGTTTTTCGGTACCTATACTAGAAACCGCTCGCTAGTATTTCGCTCGTCGTCACTCGTCAGTACCGAATTAGCGCTGTAGAAATGGATCAGGTATATAGGAAAAAAAAAATTCTTTTTGCGTACCTCGTGTATAAAAAATACATTTAAAAAAAACAATATTGGGTACACCCCCCGTTCATGTTTATCCATGCCCTTCTATTTTTCTGCCAGTCGTGGTATGTTTCGGTAGCAATGTTCCAAATTTCTGGATGGGTTTTTGATTTCCCCGATAAACAATTCTACCTATGTCAAAACTTTCTTCGATATTATCAGTCATCATCATTTTTGTTAATGTTTTGCGGCGAAATGACGCACGCGTGCACATACCGGCGGCGACGCGCGTTTATTTGCGTGCAGGTTTTGCCGCGCGAGTCCCCGTCCAGCCGTCGGCGCACCGCAACGTTGTGAAAAAAAACGCATGTGTGCACCGGGTCTATAACAATATATGGATGGTATACATCGACGGCGGCGGTAGCTTCTGTGTGCACTGAGCCTCCCTCCCCACCACCACCCTGCCCAGCGGAAGGTTGTTTTTATTGCGGTAATTGTTATATATATATATCGTATTATATGTTGTACGTACTATAGGGGTAGACGACTTACTTACTCCTCCGGCCCTCTTCGTGTTTCCAAAGAGATTATATAAGTGTGGATTGAGGGGGGGGGCAAGTACACCGGTGTCGAGTATATATAATATATATTTTGGCGGAGGGGAAACTTTTACGGGCCGTGTCTCCTAGCCGTGTCGTAATGGTGTGTGTCCTTAATAAAAATGGCCGCTAACGGCTACACTCGCAACTATATACAGGTAAGTGTACCCGTATGGGTTATATGGTGAAGGATTAGACCGTGCGCGGAATCCGCGTGGCACGTTTTTCGGCCGTCCGCCGGTCGATTTTTATCGTCGGCCGCGAACGCAGGTGGGCGTCCCGCGTTGGCCGATTATCGGGGCCGTCCGTTGCGATCTTGCGGTGCGCGGGGCCTGGCCGTTTCTTTCCGAAAAATTTTGCATAAAACCGGCAAATGAACGGGCGAAAACAAAAAAAAACAAACACGTTTTCAAAGTGAATTTCTCGAGATTTTCGGAAAATTAGCGCCGGACAAATATGGATAATATTGAGCGCGATAGATATCAATTAGGCTGGGCATTAACGAGTTAAAAGTTAAAATCAAGTTAAAAAGTCAAGTTAATCTTAATCAAGTCACTTAACGCGTTATTTTTTTTTCCAGATTAACTTTTAACTTAATAAGTTACTTTTTTTTTTTATTAAAATCAACGTGTTAACTTCAAGTTAACTTTACACAAAAGTATATAATTTGAGTTAAATTTTGCCGAAGAACGATGCAAATTTTTCACTTTTTGGTACCTATATACGCAATTTTAGTAGGTACCTAGAGAATAGCATGTATGTAATCGTTAAGAATCACTCACGTACACGCCACGATACATTTACCGTTCAAGAATATTGGGCTGAGTCCGGACTTTTTAACCACATGGAGGCTGGTATTTATGTCCATCCAGTATAGAAAATATATTGAAGTAGATAGTAGGTACTGCTTATTTTACACTATATTAGTGTGAATCAAACAATAATGTAGGTATCTTGGCAGTTAGAAGTTATTTTCTTATTTATGCATGGGTTTTAAAATGACGTGTTGTATTTTTATTTTTACATGTACCTATACACTTTTTCAGGCAGAAGTCCCAAGTAGTTTTTTTAAGCGTAAGGAATAACCATCCTTTTTTACCTTTTTACGATAAAATAGGTATATCGACTGTTTTTCCTAATTAGGAAATTTTAACTTTTAACTAAGTTAAGTTACTTTTTTTTGAAAGTTAACTTTTAACTTTAAAAGTTAATAAAAAATATACGTGTAACTTTTAACTTAACTCAGCTTATATTATTTTCAATTAACTTAACTTAACGAGTCAAAAAATATCGTTACTTGCCCAGGCTTGACAAATATTATACTATAATAGTACATATAATATTTATACTCCACAAATAATGATAAACAAAAAACCCCAAGGATGTTAGCCATTGCCACGTCACCCCCTCCGTTAAATCCGCCACCGGGTTAAACCGGTCGACAAAATATTCTTCAACGCCAATGGCTCGTCTGCATACCCTAATCATAAGGTCTGGCTACGATTTATAATCGATAATTGATCGAGAATAAACCGAAAAAAATATTTATAATCGATAATGGACTACCAAGATATATTAGGTGTGATATTATTTCACGATTAACTAAATGTAATTTGGTTACTGAATTTTATAACTGATCAAATGGAATGGTTATTATGTTTGGTTATAGATAAGACAAAATAACATAACTTGGTTAATCGTGAAAACACCCCTAATTAATAAACCGTACTCAATTATCACTGTTCCAAAGAATTTTTTTTTTCGTTGTGTTTGAAGTTTGGTTGTTGTTTATATACGTTCTTTATCAATGACACGGATTGATAATAATTCATTTGAATTATACTTGACAATACCTCTCCTTACATTGCCTTTCATCCTGAGCTCTAAAGGAACACGACTGTATATATAAGTACTATATGTCGTACATTGGGTACCTATGTATTTACGAGTGGGACTATTTTCGTCCAAAATATATAATAAAATTACAAATTCTTTTTTCCTCCACTGACCATTTTCTTTCAAATATATTTTTCGCAGATTTATTTTATATAAGTACACTTAAAACGTATTTAGTTTGCAATACTATTTACTCAATATGATATTTATGTGTATTTTCGATTTAAATCTATTTCTACCCAGCTTGGTTTATAAGTGCAACCGAAAAAAGAACACCTATAAACGAATTTTTTTTTTTGCCTATTTACGTTCAGTGGACGAAAGGGGAATATACCTTTTTTAGACAGTACATTAAAATGAAATGTAAATTTAGAAGAAAATAGCTATGGCCTTATTTAATATAATATAATTTATAAATTATATAATTATATAATAGGTACTCACATTTTATGCTAAAAAAAAGGGATTTGTAAGCCTACTAGAATAAATAAAATACAGACAATGAAAAAGTCTACGGTTCTGTTTTCATATAATATTAATATTCAAATAATATTTCAAATATCACGGTAGAACTTATTTATTTCAATATGCAGTAAGTTATTATCGTAGTATTAGATGATAAGTACTAATAGTAGATAATAAATAATGAATAAATAGGTCATAATAATAATAATAATAGTTAATAAATAAGTACTACTAGTAGTAATAGAAGATTATTACTGTGCAGCTATTTTATAATTGTATAAACTAGTTGTCGATGGTTAACTTAACAGTTGTTGTTGTTTAATTTGAAATTATACAAATATCTTACCCAAATTTATATATTTATTTTGATCAATGGGTATCTGAGAGTACATATATATAATTGAAAAATCATAATAGAATATATATTTTATCGATCGAAAATTTAGGTTCGTAAAAGTACAACTAGTGCATCCGGCATAAATATTCAAAATTTAAGTTTTTCAAATAAGCTCCGGAATGGAATATTTTTTGGAAGTGTTTATTCACTATATTACCCAATCGCCCAAAATACCCAAAAGATTTCGTACACCACATTCACATCGGTTTTACAGATTATCGTTTCAAGTGTTGTGACCACACGTAAGACAATTACCATGTTTTCAGCAGATTAAATATAAACGTATACCCCGTAAATCGAAAAAAAGTAAACGCCCTGTTTTAAAAATGAATATCGCGGTAAATTTACTGTTTAGACCACGGTCGATGCTCGTTAATCATTTTATTAGTAAGCCTTTTTACTTTCCATAAAATGGCATGTATTGTGATTAATTATTATTATCGAACGGTGTTTTTTGACCAAGTATTTAATATTCCAAGTGAACGTGTTTGCTTACGAGTTCGTCGATGATTAAATACGATTACACTAGGTTTGTATATTATTATAATTTATACATAACTGCAGCGGTGCACTTTGTTGTCATTGTAACAGTAGGTACTGTTATTAATAAAATAATATTTGAAAAACAATTTATCAAAAGCCACTCGGAAACTTTTGAGGGTGGGAAGAAAAATATTTATTAATTCTTGGGTTGAGGTATTTATTTAATTTTGCACCCTCTAAAAGCTATTGCGCCGTCCCTAAACGTACGCCGAATGGCCCGGTGAAGTTTCGCCAATAATCCTTCGTGGGTAATTCCTAAATCAACTTTTACAAGAAAAATTATTTATTATTACAGTGGTTCGTAAAATAAATGTCCAAACAGCATAATACGGTATTTGTATTATAATATGAAAAGAAGCTTGGAAAGCTCCATTGTGCAAGCATAATTCCTGGTTCTTAAAAATATTTAATACACTAAAATAAAAATATCATTGAACATAAAGGAATTATATGTACCTATTTCTTTAGCAACCCAATTAACAATGGTACTCGTAATTATGTAATAAAAATATTATAAATTAATAATACTATCCTTCTAGCAATCAAATAAAAATGCATAACTATGTATAAATAACTAAAGATATATTGCAGACAGACAGAAATACGGACACAACGGGGATATATGATATACCTAAACTTATATTTACACAATTTAGGAAAATTTACTCTGCGTGCGTGCTAAATTTCCGGTTTTTAAACGTATTTTAAACAATAGATGGCTGCCTCCAAGTTGGTGCCGACATTAAAATGTTTATACTAGTTGGGTACCGGATATTTTTTTTTTGGTATTATATTATATAAATACTAAATAGATCCCGAATATTTTTCGGTAAATACTATACATATTACATATTATACTATACTATACACTAACATTTTCTTTCCCATTTTTACAGACTTTGGACTGTCTACGATCTATCTTTTACCACAAATATATGATAAAAATGTTTTTTTTTGCAGAGATTATATAAAATATAAATAATTTGAATTTTACAAAATATGTCACAATGCAATATAAATAAAAATTTTAAAAATATATATAAATACGATTATACAAAAACAAATAAACTAGTATACTTGCATGTAATTACCCTCTAGAGTCTGGAACTCAACTTGAATGTTCCGGGGCAGACGGATGGTCACGACGGGGATATAAGGCGTCTTATGTTTATAAACCCAAAAATAATTAAAAATATAATATGTGAAAACCAGAACAACTAAGAAACTGTTTCAAAATTTTCGGGAAAATTAGACACCTGAATGGTAAAATTGATTCACAGCGAAGAAAATTATGTTTTTACTAAAATATTATTAAATTAAAAAATATTTATATTTTGTTAAATACGTATTATTTACGTATAAATGCTATAGTTGAACTGAGCACGTTTAGTGAATCACTCTGTATATCTGATATTATCGCAAATCGCTTTTGGAAATTAAATTGTGGTGACAATGATATATATTTAAAAATAACTTATGCACTTAAATAATCCGATAACATAAAACAGAAGGAATATGCACCAACCGACTTTTGTAACTTTATCAATGAATAAAGCGAACGGTTAAATTTACGTTACCACATTAATATTTCTTACACAGTACAGTTCAAATGTTTTAACTTTTCAATAATACACCGTACTCCAAATAGCCTAAATAAAGGCTAAGTTATTATTATGCCCTTTTATCAGGAACTAACATATTTTAAAACGTACAATCTATATTACAGAACGCTCATAAATTCTTCTTATTTTTTCTTTTCTAATAGATTTCTGTGGATTTCTGTTGTGGTTAATACAGATATATTATATGTCTATAATAATTTATAGTTTCATATTTGTATATAAATACATTTTACAATATGTCTTTATATAAAATAAGTTTTATAAACTCGAGATATTACAGTGTATATATATATATATATATATATATATATATATATTGTCATAACTCTTCTTTAATATTAACTCGCATTAAGCAGAAATTCATGAATGACCACTGTTAATGGTTCGATAAGAGTTCTGAATTCTCTGTAGTTGGATTTCAGAAATCTTAAAAGGGTCGGTAAACAAGAAAATTGTCTAGTACAATTTCCCACTATATATGTATAGAAAACCTTTTACTGCATGAACGAACACTAAATATATATACACACCATGTGAAAAGCCTTTTGGTATTTACAAAATCTAATGTATATACCTATATATGTATATATATATATATATACCTATATATGTATATATATATATATAAGCGAAAAGTGGTGGTAAAAAAGGGTTTCTCTGTTCTTGTATATAGTTATTTCCTGTCGAGTGGTGAAGAAACTTAGACTCGAAAGTATTTTATTTTATATTATCGATAATTTTAATACGATACGTATATATTGACAATATTATGTGTTTGTATTGGCTTTGGTCGGTCTTAAGCGAGACCACCTCATTTTAAAGACAAAATCAATAACCGTGGGCTACTGCAATATAATAAAATTATTATTTTTATAAAATAGGAATAATAAAAACCCAGAAAAGTATTTATTCCATATTAGCTGTATCGATCAGGCGTAGTAGAACAGGGTAGGTCGTATAAAATATCACATAATATAGTAGAATGATTATTGTCAGGTGAATGTTACATTATGCTTATATTTGATAAGAGCTAGCGATGGTACGTCAGTTTTTGTATAATACTATTTATAGTTGGGTCATTATTATAGTACTATATTACAAAATAGATTTTCATATTCCTTTGAATTATAATATGTAGAATATCAAAAAATGCCTATTTTTTTTGAGAATTAAATAAATCAAGATTTATCTAAAAAAATAATAATGATAATTAAAAAGCCATCTTATTATAAATGGTTAGTCCATCATCTCTTTAGCAGTATAATTATTTTTGTTTTAAATTCAAAAGTGAAGGCATTTAAAAGATTATTCTGATTGAAGTTTGGTATATATAATCATATAATAACTTTATTTTTTGTTTTCCATGCAGTTATAAAATGTTTCGGTTGTATAAGGTTATTTTCCTTTAAGCTTAAGAAAACTACTGGGAAAATAGAAAAATTATCTCTATAAAGATTTACCTACAATAAGTTTTCTATTAAAAAAGCTTTATACTTCAAAATTTCTGCTCGAATCCATCTATCCAAAAATGTATAGGTAAACATACATAAAAAACACATCATTGTAAATTAAATATATTCTACATTTCTTCACTTTGCTCAGAATTTAAGAATAATTATGTAAATTTGCGTGTAAATTATTATTGCTAAATTACGTGTTAAATGCGAATGAGTATAAATTCTAATTTTAAATACTAAAATATATCAAGTTCGAATTCCTACGTTGTTTAATATAACGTTTACCTAATTGGATCATTTTGGAATAAATTGAATGTAATTTTTTACAAAGTCGATTTTTATTTTTTATTTTATACGTAAACTTATTTCTGAAAGTAATATATCGCATACAAATTAAACCCGACGTTTGAAAAATGTGCGTTTTCCGAGATAAATTACTTGAAATTGACCGTTTCCCCTTATACTGCGGGTTTTTTTAAAAGTTCATTTGCGTTAATAAAAAAGATAAACATGATGAGTAATACCCAATGGCCAATGTTTATTTAAGTATTGAATATTATTGAAAAATCCGGGGGGCCCCGTGTCGTCCTCAACAAATGGGCACATGTTTTAATCAAAATCCCGCGAGCCAGTGCCCATTCGGTGTATGTATGTGTATATGTAAGCTGTCGGAATCAATCCAATTAATCAACGTATTACCCAAACATTGAACCCTTTACCCGATCATCTCTGGACTTATACTGAATTGCAGTTTACAGCACAAAGGCCTTTCCCTTCTATAGCTGTATGCACCTTTGCCTGCGCCGAGATCGCCAGAGCGCTGATGAATGATTTACTTGTACACAATGTAATTAATTCCTACCCGGTGAACACGATTAGCATTCCACTATACTAATGACTATAGGCATACAGTTACCGCCAAAACTAAAGCCAAAACACTGAATAACATTCCATTAACACGATATATTTAATTTAAAAATACCCAATTTACCCAAGTATAAAAAATGAAATATTCAATTAAAAGCACAATCATGGAAAATGAATAATAAAAGACGCAAAAGTAATAGAAATTTACCAGAAAACTAACATAGAGATAATAATCAACTCATTGAACCTGTAAAACGGATAAATAAATATATTAAACATGTAAAGAAGAAGAAAAATAAAACAGCCAGATTAACCTAATATAAATCTATTCAACCTAACCTATAACCACTAGCTAGATAAAAACTACATCAACTATGTCAAGCCCAAAATGTAGTTATAAACAAATTGAAATATATAGTATGGAGCGCTACAGTTGAATAATGAAGTCTGTGGTCCGAGTGTGTGGGAACCAATCAATGAAAAATTGTGATAGTATATAAATAGTTGTGAGAAACCAGCAGAGCCATCATCAAAACGATCTCAAACCATCTAACTTCTTCTCAAGCCATTCAGTTCCAAAATCAAGCCATTGAATCCATCAAAAATTTTAATCAAATAGCAAATGGCACACTGCCTGGAATAGTTCATACGCTGCAAGCCATCCTACCAACAAAGCAAAGTTATTAGTATGTTCACAGTGATGGGATGGTGAACATAATTCTAAAGAATTCAGCATTTTGCAACAGGTCAGCGTATAACTGAAAATATGAATAAATTTAAAAAGGTGTAATTCATGAATAGGAAAAATGTTATATAATATATCTTAGAATCGTTCAAAATTTACCCTATAATATACGTGATGTGTCATTTTACGATTCCCTTAAATATAAGGTGTGCATATAAATTTACATCCAATTTGATAAAAACAATTAGGTATACATATAATACCTTTATCCACAGAAGAAATATTTTAAATAATACTCTATTTTGATATTAAAAATGATTTTAATAATTTCTTTTTTTACTAAAGTATAAAACTTATGAAACCTTTTATTAAACGTTTTTACCTTAAAGAATAATAATCATACAAAATAATATAGCTGATAATAATATCACTAACAATGTATAAAGGAATATATTGGACATTAATACTTTCATTCACTGTAAATAATAATAATGTTATCGAATAACAACTTTTTAATTGTATATAAGTGTAAAAAGTTTTTTCAATACTTTTATTGACGTAATAATAACGATTTTTGAAAAAATGTCAGTTAACACCTCTATTTACTCAACTTTTTAATTTATTGTAAAGTAGGTAGTGAATGTATAAACATTTGGAATTTTATTTTTTATTATACATTGATGTTTCCATCTCCTTAAACAATGTGAATGTACTAAGCCAGGAGGGAGGAAAACGAAGAGTAACGATACTCTCCGAAAATTTAATGGTCCCTATATAATAATTATTTTGAGAAAAAATAGCAAAGCAAAATAATTATCATACTGTTTTGAAAATGTTTTGAGAATTATTCTAAATATGAGGTACCAGCGTTAAAAATTAAATTGTATTCTACTATAATGTTATCTATTATATTTCAGTCGAACTAAAATATTGTAGCTTTACTGGAAATAAAGCATCTTAAGTGATATATATCTTATTTACTGCAATCTGTCGCAATGAAAATTTTTTCACAATACTGATATGCTGTTGTTAAATTTCAAACTTTACTAAAAAACCATAAAAATAAATAATCTACTAACTTCTTTTTATATACAATAAAGGCTATATAGAATCGTCAATGCAATACATCTTTGTGATTTATTTAAAAAGTTCAACCGTCATTTTATATGTATATTATTAAATAAAACATATAAATTATTCAATTTTGACACTTATTAATTCAATTTATAATACATGTATGATAAAATATACGAAATAAATAATATTTAGGAAACAAATAATTCTCGGTCCTGGTCCTCTTTTTGTGAAAATCCTAGTTACCATTACTTGTTACTACTAATAGTAGTGTCAACCAATTGGAATATTATATAGTTAATTGATAATATTGATAACTGTTAAGTTTTCAATCAGTTCAATTAGTTAATTAGTGATCAAAACAGAAGAATAGTACAACGTGTATTAACATGAAATTTTGAGCCATGTATTACAAAATTATTTCCAAATTAGGTTAATCTATTATAATATTTTATACTATAGTCTTGTTAAAATATCTGAAAAAACACTACGCATTCCTAAATCCGATAATATATCATGACAATGAAACATCTTCGTACGTCTTTTTACCAACTCGGTCGTCGAGTACACACTTGATAATTTATATGCATATAACTTGAATGTACGAATAATATAGAGTAAGGAATTATTCTAAAACACTTCAGAAATCCACTTAGAGAACACGAGTACTAATTACCATTATTTTTCATACTACTCGCAAATCACAATATGTAGAGTAGAAAACGGGATTCTGAATTCAGTACATTTCAAGTATACTGTACATTGTATTATCGTCATCCAAATATCATAACAAATAATGTTCTTTTGGACGAATGCATTTGTTGTGAGTATAATATTATATCTGTGAGGTGTATTTCGAGCTGATTAATAACTGAAATACCTACGTTATTCCACTAAATAGAATAAGTTAAATCCGAAACAGACACTCTCGAGCAATCAAAAATGCATCCGCCTTTTTGAAAATATAGCTCAGTGTAGTCTTAAAATGGTCTTAGTATGTGTATTACATTATAGTCACTCTGTTCGTCATAAACTGTATGATTTAATTGGTTTTAAATAATTTGATAAACAATAAGTTTCGAATTCTAATAAAACAGTATCACCATAAAATATAAAATCATTGCAAGGCTCACTAAGTCACATTTTGAACTTACTTTATTAAGCATAAACACTCGTGTAATTTTTTATCACTTTCCATTTAGATGTAATTTATTTTGTGATGACTGAGTTACATTTGTAACTTGTGCCAATTTTGTATTAAGATGAATTTTTTGAATAATTTGTAATTGACAAGCACACTATGTTTTAATATTTTGTGACCTCCTATAAAATAGTTAACACATTATTTTTACAAATATATTTAAAGAGACAACATTATAATTTTTTAAACTATTTGTTTTAATATAGTACGAGTAGTACAAATAAATGTATTTAATGTCTAGAAAATATTTTATAATACAAATATTTATTGAAGCATTGTGTAGGTATTTGTTTTAATTTTTAATTATTGTTTTGATGTAACTACTATACACCTTTTAAGTACCTAACTACTAACTGAAATACATAACTGTTGAAAGTAACTTCAAACCCGTATATTTGGTTACATTATTTGATGTAGACTTGCTAACCCCATAGGTGTGCTATAGCACCTCGTGGCAATAATATAATATGTGCATCTAACGTAATATATATTCTCAAAATAACTTTTCTGATAAGTCATAATATTGTGGTTGTATCATGCAAACGCGAAATTGAAAAAATGTTTTTGATACATCGGATTTGTATTTTGACACCTTTGTGCGGGAGATAACACCAAAGTTATATCGCCGACGGGGCAAAAGCGTATACATAGGAAGTATATAAAAATACACAGGAATCTTTTGTGCAAATCGAATCCAATAAAGTGTGTTTCTATCTATTTACTTCGATACTAGTGAAGTGTGTATATTGGGAAATAATATTTACAGTCGAGGTTGTGTATTAGATTACACCAGTTTTTTTTTTCAATCACTCTTATTTTTCCTTCCGCTCGCCGACAAAGAATTCTTACAAGGTTATAACGACTCTGAATCATGAAAATCGCTGATAATATAATGAACAAATTGAAATTTATTTATCTGAACTTTGCTCGATGAAATACGAAGGCAAAAAAAAATAGACCAATTCGAATATGTTGGTCTTATACTGATTAGTGATTACATTAGTTGAGTTAGCGTTAGTGAAATACATACATACGTATCTTGTGATTATACCCGTACTTATATTTTTTGTACAATCAGAATTTATTTATTGATTCGGTGTATAATTTTTACAACGATCGTTAAATATGTTACTTTTTAAATAGATGTATTTTAATACTTCGTAAAAACTCGCATACTTTGTTTTTCTTCCGGATCGAAATTCTAGACGTATAAATATAAAGAACCCCCCCCCCCTTCTACTATTAATACAATTATTAATTAACAATAAATTATTTAAAGTATTATCTTTCTATTGTAATATTTCATAAGAGTGGTTTTTTCGTAACAATATTAAAATCAATTTTTAAAAAGTTCAAGTAATAATAAATGCTTCTTCGGAGAATAACTAAAACATGGTATGACAATATGAAATGTATACAATATAATTAATATTTTCGAATATAATATAAACCGCAAATATATCATGTTTTTGAACCGATATGTTTATCCCATAAATAAAAAAAAACAACTTTAAAATAATTTAATTGGCCATTACTACGCGAGTATAATATATTATGCGCACGTGTAAGCATTTTTCTGCATAATAATTGTATATAATGATACAATGATGATAATATTATTGATCCCTTCAGATATTTTTCGATGCTATACTTTTTATATTATATATATATATATATGCAATAAGAGAACGTAATTAAAACGATGCGGTCTTCAAACAAAAACCGTAATATTAACATAAATTTATGAAATGGTAAACTATTTATGCAATGGAATAATCCATAATATTAATCTATTATAATGGTGTTAATTGATAACTTTTATAAAATAAACGGCATTATTCACTTTAAAAACAATTTTAAAATAAAAACATCACGAAAATGTTTTCGGTTCTACTTAAAACCTTTAAAAACTTTAGTCTTCCAACTATAGATGTATGACTTAGTTAAGTTCCGTCTAAAATATTATTGGTATTATGTCCGTACCGCATCCAAGCCTATTATATTTTATGCGATCATGTCTAATGAGAATAATCATTTCAATAATACATTAATGCACATTAATTAAATTTTCCGCCTAACTTTCAAATACGTATACATCAACATCCCTGGCATTTGTATTTAATCAAAACTCAGTATGGCCTATTCTAGAAACTATACGTATCAACATAATTAATGGTATCCAATCACAAATAATTACAAGTACAATATATAGTATCAAATTTTACTTTTGATATTGGAAACCAAACATATTCGCGTTATTTAGTACTAAATATTTGGTAAAAGCTATATCATTAGTATAATTAAATATTTGATTTTTGATCACTCGACATATTGTTTTGACCATACTGACAAAATATTTATACAGATATTTTGTTCGAATGGTACGTTAATATCAATTTTTCAAATTGTCCATTTTATCACGATTCCCTATATTATTATAATACACATATTATTATGGTAAATTATTAAAATATGCATTTAAGGGGAATTTTTCGACCTTTCAAATATTGAAAAATAATATACATTGCAGTCCACGAATCTCTATATTATGTACATATACGATTTCAGATCGATTAAATATGTACACGTTAAAACGTTCAATATCGTAACTAAATAGTAAATCCATAAGACTGTAAAAGTATTTAAGGAAAGGGGTGGCTCCAAATGCCGTAAAATCTTTAAGCCTATATTCGCTATTCTCTGGAAGACTAAAAATATGGCATGCATTAGATTTTAACCGGATATTTTATTTTTCCGTATATATAGGTACACCAATATATAAAATATAGTACGACTAGTACGAATATAAAGCAATATTCGGTCCAACATAAACATGTTTTATATCGTTTTTTTAATATATTTTTTCATTCTTTCTCGAAATAAAAAATGTGTTGAGTGTTTATTAAAACTATACATTATACAGGAGATCCGTTAGAAAATCGTACTCCTGAGAAATCCGTGACAGAATATCTTTTAAAGATTAAGAGGGTTCCTTTAGTCTTCCAAATATTTTATAGGGGTAGATATAACATTATTTTCCTCATGCTATAATTTATAACTTCTCATACAGTAATTATATTTTAAAATTTTTAGCCATTTTTTCATCGAGTTTTTGGATTATCTATGCTAATTTTCATTTTGTAAATTTGTACTTAAATAAACTGTTTATTTTAGTCATTTTAAACCCGTTTATTTCAATAAATTTATACATTGGTATATGGTGAGAGTTGATTAGCCCTGAAATAATCACTGTAATCACCAATTTTGAATATATGAATGGTGGGAGAGTCACGTGTTGAAAATAGATCCATCCGTGTCCTTTATTTTTTATAAAAATATAATATACTTGAACTACTTGAACGCTCCCCGCAGGACGTTTTCTAACTCCTATACATTCTTATACACTTATTTTTGTCTCCACTCTCCTCTATACTCACTCCACAAGTATACATGTATCAAGATTTTCTTTGAGTCTTGTTCTTCTCTCGTTTAGTTTTCCTTTATGACGACTTATCTAATGATTCGTTCACTTTACTTCCAGATATAACCAGCCCTGCACTCGAGTTATAGATATTTGTGAACCATAATTTTCGTTATTTGTTCCACCTGGATGAAATGCTGAAATTCACCACTGCCGACACTCTCCCCCCCTAAACAATAGTCAAATCAATGTCAGCAACAACTGCGATCAAATCCTGTTCGAGTCGTCTCTTGTGTCACATGACTTCAAAATATACATACGTAGATGATATACCTATATACACAAATATGCATATATACATTGAAAACACCACTCAAGGACGAGATAAAAAATAATATGTAAACGCGATATAGCGTCAAAAAATGCGTACTTTATACCTGGTACAGGACGAACCCATTATATGAGAAAACTAACCCTGCGAGAGAGCGTTACGTGAAGTGAAATAAAATTCGATAACTGCGCATAACCGTGTCGAGGGGATGGAGCGAACGAAAAACGTTGATATTATATTTACCGTATCCATTTTGACGTGTTTGTCACTTTTTAGCGAGCCGACAAATTCTTTAAGTATCTCTATGGTATATACATTATACATACATAGGTCTTATATAGGTACGTGCGTGGATGTCATGAATAACAAAAAAATACGTCATATAAAAATGAAGAATAAAAAATAAAAGTGAACAATAAATTCAAAGCGGAATATATATACGCTATACGTAATATTATATACGAGTATTATAAATTTTTCCTGATCCTATAGACGGAAAATTTTTTTACATACCTAATAATAATAGTTTATCTTTTACAAAAACTGCACTATAATAATATATTTCCATGTAGAATTTGCATATTATAGCTCTATTTATGCACATTTTTAGCTCTAAAAAATCTTCCCTGTCTACCCTCCTAAAAAAATACTATTGTATTCGATAGTGTATTTTTTCTTTTCATTGATGAATGGAAAAGTCTTGTCTAACCGTCGTATTACTTTGTGTTCTGTGGATTAGAAGGTTTCCATCAAGATATAGCCATCATGCATGCGCGTTTATAAATTATCTATAATGTTACCTTATCGATTTTGTTTTTTTAATCAAAAAAAAAAAAAAAACAATAATGAAAAATCTATCTCTTGGGGGGTATATAGTCATCTTGAAAAATCGTCTTTTCGACGGTTTAAAAGGTCTCGTGAAAATTCCACATCTCTTCTCCAGTGTCTGCTTACGGCCAAAAAAATACCCTCTTAAATTTACATATACACTTTTTGCCTGACCGGACCGGAGTATCGCGTATACGCAAGCATAACGTGTGATATATGAAAAAGAAAAAAAAAAGGATAAGAGGGAGCGGTGGCACGAGTTCGGAATACAAATCTGCAAGTTGGAAAATACGAGCAAGTGTTCCCGGTTTTTTGCTTTTTTTTTCTACCTGAGAAATAAAAATAGTTATAACCGTTTGTCGCGTCCCGAAGGCACGGTTTCCACCATTCGTGTATATACATTATACATATATATGCGTATAAATCCTGAATAAAAATTCCGATGAGGCTATATTTAATATTAGAAAATGTCTTTGTGTACATATATTATGTACACTTGTGTGTATATATATATATCACTCAAACGGTCGTTTAAAAAGTTTATAACTCAAAGAGAAAGAAGTTTGTGCTCAGATCTGTTGGGGTAACATAACATAAGGTTTAGCGCAACGTGAATATATTTAACATAAATACTTATACATAATAAAATCTAAATAGAAAATATATGTATATCGAAAAATAACGTCAACAGTGTTGTTAATAATATGTTATTTTATATTATTGCCAGGTAAAGTAGAACAAATCATAAAGACCATAACGATGAAATAAAATATATTATCGTACATACGAATAGCTAATGTTACCCTTCGAACTTTTAAGGGTCCATATCAGTATCAGTCCATATCCACGATCTTTTAAATGCTTAAAATTTGCTTAAAATGTATGACAAATAAAGTATCAAAAAAATAAATGCTAAATTTCCGGTTTCTAAACGTATTTTAAACAATAATTTAAAAATGTAAAACAAAACGAATAATATCGTATCTCCTTAGTAACCAAATCAAGAATTGTAACTATGTGTGTACTATAGTAACTACGGACAGACGGACGGATGGATACAACAGGGATATTAGGTGTCTAAACGCAAGTTTTGAACCTAAAATGCACGTCGGAATAATAATATTATTATACATATATATATATATGGTATATGCTATATGTTTCATACATTAGTGAAATTCAATATCCGATAAAAATTAAATTCATATACAGAGAGCATTAATTAATATTTATCCAGGTAGTTCTCAGTCTATTTATAAAGCGCACTTAAATTAAATTCAATTCACTACAAAGGATAATCTTAATGATAGTTACATCTTTTGTGGTGATATTAACCTGCCAGATATTTCATGGTCGAATGATGATGATGGCCTCAAATACTCTTCTTTATCTTTTCCTTGTATCCATTGCATTCTCGAGACCTATGCAAATAATTGGTTTTTTTCAGCAAAAATAATACATATATAATCTTCATGGGAATACTTTAGACCTGATTTTTAGTAGCAAATTGTACAGCTTTTTCCAAATCCACATGACGTTTCAATCGATCTCCTTCGTCCTTCTTTATCTATCTCACTTCTTAATATATCTTTATATCCAATTTTTATCGCACCCACTCTTTGTATAATTTTAATAAGGCAGACTTTATTTATTTATTTCAACACGCCAAAATATTTTATTTACATTTTTTTAAACTCTTGACCTTACTCTTAATGTTAGTAAATGTCGCAAAATTATATTTTAAGTACAAATATAGAAATAAGTATAAGTGCAACTACTCTATTATTGGCTCATTCTTCTATTTGATAATTGGTTCATGATCTTGGTTTTTATCTAAACTGCATTTTATCTCTTCGTAAACGTATTATTCGAATATGTTCTAAAACTTTAAAAATTCTCGGATTCATTAAAAAAACAGTATATTAGTTAAATTTGTCACGGTCTCTAAAAGTTTTATTCTGCTCTTTGGTTAGACCTATCTTAGAATATGTTTCAGTGGTTTGGGACCCTTTACCGCTGTTTACTCCTGTAAACTTGAGCGGGTTCAACGTAAATGTTTAAATATGTTTCGTTTATTCTAAAAATTAATCATAAACTACATGTATATACTCCTGTTTTCGAACAATTGGGTCTCAGTACTATTTTAGGTCATCGTCAGTACTTCGTCATCAACTTTCTTTATAAACTAATTAGGTACGGGTCATGTAAATTCCTCTTAACTTATTCTCTCTAAAATTAATTTCAAAGTTCCCCAGCGTTCTACCATATTTTGTGTTTATTTTTCTATTTTATTATTTGCTAGTAATTACCTACAAAATGATCCACTATCTGGATTTTTGCGTTTGGCCTATGAAGATCTATACTTTCTGTTGTAATAATTGTAATTTTTCAGTAGTAATTTTTGCAATAATTTATTGTATCATTCATTGTTTTAATAACTTCTAAATGTTAATGTAAACATTTATTTGTAATATGTTCACTGTCTATATATTCAGAATTCATTGTATGTTGTCTTTACGGCAATATTATTCATAAATAAAAAAATATTCAAACCACCATGAAGTCAGGGGGAAAATGTATTGTGTTCATCTGTCTGTAGTTATTAATATATTTATATAGTGACGATTGTTTATTTGGTTACCAAGGAGTAGATATTATTCGTTTTATAATATGTGTAATACATAGTTATAAGGTTCAAATGGTTACTAGGGTTATAGATAATATTATTCGTATTGTTTTATAACTTTTTTGGATTATTGTTTAAAATACGTTTAAAAACCGGTAATTTAGTAACCTAGAAAAGTAATCTTTCTTACTTGTTTTATATAAGACGATTTTCCTATATTTGAGTAGAAATAGTAGAAAAAGTAAATGAATTTTTGATAATTGTAGAAATTTTTTTATTTTTCAATCAGAAATTGTGCGATTTGATTACTTGCAAACAACTCGATAACATTATTATCACGCAAAGTCTGATATACAAAGTTAACCTTACAATGCATGGTGTATCGTTTTCCATACAACCAAAACATTTGAGATTTTTCGTTATTATTATTATTTTTAATCGAATAATGAATGAATATCGAATTCTACCACACATTTTCTAATACAGTGTGACCAACATAAATATTATATTTGTTGTCATATTATTGATATTGTAATTGTTATCACGGGCCTACATGTGACCAAAATCGTTGAACTGTTTAAATGTTTTTTTGATTATTTTCTTATTATTTGTTTATAGAAAAATATATTTTATGTTTATATACTTGTTGGTTATTTAATTAAGTACTGTATGATCTCAATAATCGTAATTATATAGTTTTTTCGTGGTTTTTACTGGTTGTATCATTTTTGATAGGAAATCGTTGAAAGATTACACTAAGCTACATTTTTGGATGGCTTTAAGAGTGCATGTAATATTTCATATTAGTGTTTATTGTGATTTAACTTGTTCCACTGTTATTATTATATTATAAAACGATAAACCAATAATAATCATACTTGGGTAACTCTCTAAGTCGTTTTTCTTCGCCCTTGTGTCTTATAACAAACAACAGGTATCAATATATATATATATATATAAATATTAAAATATATGTATAATAATATAGTAATTTATTATACATATTATGCTTAATATCACTAATTTAGTCGGATCTGTTGCTAAAAAAAATTTAAATAACCTCAAAATTATTTGAAATCGAGACGACTGCCCGATAAGTATGTGTACAAGATGAACGTATATGGCAGGTTTGGTGAGTTATAAAAGTTCGGTATATACCGAGGAACTTTGCCGGTGTACGAGAACAATAGACGTATAGACGAAAGATGTCTTCTCAAAATTATACGTAGGTACTCGAAGAATGACGTGCACCGGCAGAGGTGTATAGGTGTATATATGATCAACTCAAATTTATGCATACGCAGAAATATCATAATATAATAACATGATATATTAGATTTTGAAATAGGTAAGCGTACCTATAATTATTTAACACTAATCTACATACTCCGTCTAAAAAGTATCTGCAATCCGAAAAAGCATAATATTACACATTATAACAATATTCAAACTCGGATCATCGATTAATATTATACTGTACGTTTAACGTGTATGGATTAGCGATTCGGAGGTAAGAAAAGATTCGGAACTACCACCATAGATATATTATACAAATACCCTGTCCAAGAGACGAAAATAGATGGACGTATGCCACGTTATAAAAGTGTGAAAGACGAATAGAAAAAGAAAAACAACGTTCTTTGGGAATGATGTTAAATTATGGCCGCCTTGGGCGGCTAGAGTGAAGAGATAATCAACCAGACCTATACCCTTAAATAGTTCGAAAACGACTACAAAAATGATGATGATAAATGATGACGTGAAACGCACAAAACTTTATTACAATAAGAAGAGCATATTATATATGTAGCTAAAACCTTGGAAATGGAATATATTCATGAAAGGGTTTTGTAAAATATGATCAACATTTTTTTTGACGAGAATTAATAATTAATATTGTTGAAAATATTACCCATTAGGTAGGTATATTATTATTTAGTTTATATTGCAATTTGTTAACGTGTAAAAAAATGTTTTATTTCGTTACGCAGTTTTTATCATTATAATTTTAATTTTATTTTAAATGTTTACCGACATATTGTAATACTTATATGTTTTCGGTGATTTAAATATTATTTATATAGATAAGACTTATGCGGGGTTGTACAAATAACCTATAAAAAAAGTTCAACAATGTATGTTATCGGTTTGATAAACAATCTGATAAACATCTTTATCGAGTAAATTAAGTAGTGGACTGTTGCACAAACATTCAAAGAGTGAAGACATTAACCACAAAATTCTGTGCATTAACCATGGTTATATTACTAGTCATAACGGTAATAGTGTATGAAAATCATACGGGAAGATGATGATACACTGGACATAATATTATTAGTTTAGTTAAATACAAATAAATGTAATTAAAATGCTAAACAACAAGCTAAATATTTTTGTTATCAAAATTCAAAAATATGATAAACCAATCAATCGTCCAATAAAGTTGTAGGACTCTGAAATATTTGTTGAACCAAAATCGAGCATACAATTTATCGAACCGATCACGACATATTTATCCAATCGATAAAATATAAAGATCGTTTATGCAACAGGTCAATATTTTATCAATCCGATTTTGAAGTTATCAATTCAATAACTAATTATTGACCATTTGTGCAACCCGGCATTAGGGTAAGTATATTATAAAATTACCGAAAGTGTGCGAATTTTAAAATAATCACATTTTCCAGTCATAATTTAGAATGCTGTAATTAAGAAGATAAATTATATTATTTTAATTATATATATATATTACAATTTATATTTTAGTTTTTGAATGAGGCCATGAATTTTTATATGATTTTTTTATACCAATATACACTTTAAAAATAGACGAAGTCAAGCAAGAATTTGGAATAATGATCTTTTTTGACAGAAAATTGATTCTAATTGGTACTTTACAGAGATTATTTTTTGATTTTAACAGTATGGTTTTAAATCATAGAAAAAAAACTGGCTTTTATGAAGAAAATATTTTATAAATGCAAGGGAAATAAAAAAAAGTTGTTATGGTTCCCTATTTATTTATTTTTAAAATAATATTATATTGAACTTTGCTAAAATTCCGAGGTCTAACGTATCATCTTCCACTATCTGTATTTTGACGACATTTTAATTAAAACTATATTAATTGATATAGACCTGCCTTTATCAATCTATACATATATGTTATACAGCTAAAAATAGGTCAGCCGAATTATATTATAAGTTGAAAATTAAAAATGGTTTGGGTTATTCATTATTTCTTATATAAACATCATTAGGCAAATGAGTCTCCTTGAAAACCTTGTACACATTATATAAATGTTCAAATTCACTTCCTATGTTATACAAGTATAGAGCATATAATATACTAAATCTTTAATTGAAAAATTCAATAGATTGCATTATAATATAAGGTGGATAGGAATAATATTATATTATAATTATTATATTTTACACTATAGTGTTAAGTGTACCAACAGCTATTCAGCTGACCCCACCATCTTTCTGTACCTAAATTTCTTTATATGGTTATTTTTTTGTTTCTATTTAATTTTTGTATTGTGAAAATGTTAGGTTGATGCTGATAGAACACAGTAAGAGTCTACACGTGACGTGTTCTGCATAACGATATGATCTTACCATAATATCATAACAGTAACGAATTTTACTACCAATTTTACTAAACTCTGTCTCTAGAATGTCAAATCAATCATTATTATGAAACATGAACTACTGGTTGAATTATAGACTGTTATTGATGTGCTATTAGTGAAATAACTTTATAGTTAAATTCAATATTCAAACGCGAGAACGATAAATTAACTCTTCCTTTCACTTTATATTGATTGTATTTTCATCGTTGTTCATATAATATTAACATTAGAGTGTCATATGAAAATACTTGGTATAAAAGAAAAAAAAATGTAAAATAATTACTTCGTGTAAAATCATACATAAATGTTTAAAAACATACCTAGATATTATAATAATACCGGAAATAATCACATTTTCAACAAGGCATAATATTATAATTTATATGCAATACATACAGAGTTGGTACGCATCAAGTTCATTAGTTAAATGAGAAATGTAATTTATTTATTTTTCAGTATACAATTTTACGAGTCGTTCTCGTGTTCATTAAAAAAAAAAAAAAAACCAGCATGTATAATAAAACACCAGTATATATAATATATATTTATATACATATAAGAATAAAATTTGAGTACACGTGGAAAAATAATTGTCAAAAAGAACACTGGAAATAAAAGGCACCGAATACAGGGTAAGCAAAGCTCGCCATGTGGATATGGTGGTACTATTGAAAGAAACGAACTACCCATCTGTTTAAGAGTCCTCGTATACCCGGTAACTGGTTACCGCGTGCTTTCAACTTTCTCCATAACCGCGTGTTTATTCGTTGGCATATAGTCGGTATATATATATATATGTATTATATATACTATATAGTGTGTATTTACGCAGTTGTTGTAGCGGCGGCAAGGATCGTTAGAAGGGTATGAGCGCGCGATTATATATACGCTCGTCCCTCTCAATATTAATGTTCATTAAAACTTTGCTGGTCCGCACTGTATACGACTCTACCGGGATGTTAGTTTTAATTAGGAAAATGCCATTAATATCTTTACCGGGTCCGGAGAAAAGCTTTAAAAAAACACGGCCGCCCGTGCAAAAACATACGTATTATATGGGTTAGGCTTAGGTAAAGGTACTAGATAATATTATGTTGATACGGATGACCCAGTATGTGTCTTTGAACGATAACGTATTTTATACGTCAAATGAGAAGTTAAATATACGTCTGCAAAATACATAGGAGACATAGTGTTATTTTAGTTCTCTCCGAGTGTATATATAAGTGTACTTTGAGGAGAGATTAACATTCCAAGCATAAAAACACCATCTTACGGCCTATGTGCATAAAATAGCATTAATTCCGTTTTCAAGATTAATCGCCCCAGAGACCCGCACATCGGACTCCCGAATCAAAATTCCCGACAATTGCACAACAGGACGGTTTTCATTTCGTTTAACTTCACCCCATACACCATAGGCCTATATAAACTGTAAACACTATGCTTGTTAAAATATAGGAGCTGTCTGAAAAAATCGCTACCGAATTTTCCAAGAGATTATTATCATTGCATCGATATTAATTGCATATATATATATATATATATATATAGAGAGAGGGAGAGAGAGAGAGAAAATGTCAGTCAATATTGAGCAAAAGAGGTGGAGATACAATGAGTTGAGAAAATCATGGAATACATTTTATTCGAATTTAATTTTCCGCATTCGTAAAATTTCGAATATTGAATCGTATTCATGAATTAATTAATTTCTGATTGAAAACCATTAAACAATACATTCCGAGAATAAAAATGAATATGGCTTTTTAATCCATGATTTGGTCAGAATGATAAGATATAAACAGGAAATGTGAAATAAGTGGTCAATTATATATAGTTAATATGTACATATAGTTGCATAATATACATTTATATACATATTTAAATAATAATTATTTATCATTCTTGGCATCGAATGTTATCAAAACTCATGGATTCAAAATTAATATCTTATTCTTCCATACGGCAATCATTTATACGTAATGCTTGAAAAATACGTGGACAAATGAGTACAAACCCTAATATATACTCGTATATAGATCATATATGTACCTAATAAATAATAATATGATGTATATATAGGCGTGATAATATTCTCTCGTCTATTTTCACCATTTCACGTCGCTCTCCGGTATTTTTGATTAAAAGTCGAAATACGTTTTCTATATAATATATATTGTAAACCGAAAAATACAGTAAATAAAATAGGACCCGTCAGCTTTTGAATCTATTTCCGATCTCAAAACGTACATCAGATCGGTGGGTTACCTTATTGTATCTATATATATATATATACAATATATAATATATATACATTTTCGGTCTCACGAAAAGTAATTAACGTCGTGATGTGAACGGTGCGTAATTAGAGAATTCGAGTATATATAAATACAAGAAAATTAAGTTCTGTTTGACAGCGGACTTACAAGCCACTGTTTGAACTGCCGATTTTTGTTCGGATTTTCTAATACACAATTCAAATCACAATTGTGGCGGCTTTCCTGCCAGAAAAACGACATTTCAAAAACCAATATAAGAATATTATTTATTTTAAAAATACGCATTGGCCTCACCTGACCGAAGAATATTTATTAAATGTTTTTAATATATTTATTCACAAATATCTATTCAATTCGTCATGTACATATAAATATGGGATAAAAATGCCGTGTTGTAAACACTGTAATGCAAATATGTAATCAATAATTTAGATTCTAATATAGTATATTATCACTAAAAATTATTCTCAAATACCCCAGCTTATTAGTAGAACCGTTATTCGTTTCTTGACGTAGGCAGTTTGTTATTATTCAAAAAATGAAAATACCTGAGATCGAATTATGGTGGCGTGAAATTTGTTTCCAACCAAATATTTTCCAAAAAAAAGTTAATGGTTGTTATATTTTAGAACCACGTATAACAAAAATAGTAAAATATAATCTCTTCTCTGCTTAAATAGATAAATTTCTATGCCTTGACGTAGAACAATTTTTCAATTTTTGATTGCACAAAACACAATATAAATAATATTATGGACAGTAACATAGAATACACGTGTAAACAATAAAACATATAGCTAATAATTGCATTATATTATTTAATGAAATAAAAAAACAAAATATATGAATATTAGAGGGACGATATTCAACGATATTTCTTTTTATTCATTATTACTGTACGACGATAAATCACTGGCGGAAATAAAGTATAAAATTAAATCATAAATTGGACAGCGTACCATTAAGAGCAGTACCGTAGTTGTGTCCAAAAGCAATTAAAGTTTTTATTTGTGTTTTATTTTATTAATTATTTTCGCAGTTTAATTATTGATGAATTTTTTTTTTCTGTCAACCGACAAACAAAAATGCAAGTTCGACCAAATAATTAAAGTCATTAATTAGGTTATCGTGAATTATGTAAAACGATTTTTATTTCTATTTTTTTTGGGGGTTTTTTTTTTGTCGGAAGGACATTTTTATCAAAACGAAACGAAATTAAACAAATCGCACAACTTACTTGTATATTGCTACAGCAACATAGTTAGAACAAATGGCTTGTGCGAAACAAAACAAACAAAAACGTATATATCCACAAAGGAAACTTATTAATACTTCTCGAATCGTACAATATAATCTAAAGAAGAAAAGAAACGATAGAAAAAAAAAAAAAAAAAATACAAAATACAAATGCTCTTAAAGTGATTGGAATAAAACGCGTTGTGCATGCGTTGGACGGAAAAAATGTATCTTTAATTATCACGATTGTTTTCGAAATCATTTAATGATATAGTTTTTTTTCGCCACAACCTTCTGCAGCAGTTCTTGAAACAATTAAATATAGCGGCACAACTTTTGTATGTATTGTATAGATAAAAGTCCGTCCATACTGGCTTTAATCCACTCACATACAGATATTTAACGACAATTCCACCACGTTGCTCACAGTACAATTAATATAATATACAAATTAAGAAAAGAAGGAGTTTTTTAGAAAACAAAACTTCGTAATATTATTACCACGTTATACACGTTAAAGGTTTCCATTCTAAATATAATAATACTCGCCAAGACTATATTATATTGTGTGGGTTCGAGATAACAATAAAACAAAATAACAGAATCTTTTTTTTTTTCCATACATATATACGTTTTATGAAATCTTATTATTATTGTTTTTTTTTTTCTTCTGTATTTCAAATAGCAACCTTTTACTTTGTTTTATTGTAAAATAAATATAAAAAGTATTTTATGTACACTAAACCGGATTTCTACTGCCTGTACTGCCGGGCCGTGTCCAAAACAAAGTGTATTTACACGGAAAATGGTAGTATTCAAATAACGCGTTATTTAGATTTAGGCATTATTACATTTTAAATCACCTAGGTGGGGCGTGTGCAAGTTGGGATATTGTTTTTTTTATTTCGAAGGATCGTTTTTGTATAAAATATCACATACATACCACAAACAGTGTATAATATACTACTGTACAGTATGATTTTTTTCATACAGAAGCCTTAACATTTGAAACAGTATTTAAGCTGTTTAGACGATTTTATCATTTTGAACGATAAATAGTGTAGTAGTCTAATCATTTCTTCTCTATATCCAATAAATCTTGTTTTAACATCATATTTGTTTTTCGATGAAAACACAGTGATAAATTGTGAAAATTCATCCATTTAATCAGATCCCGGTTTTGCGATTTTGCTTTCATAATGACGGAATAAGTAGAAAAATATAGTAATTTACCATACGCGCAAGACAGTAAAATATTTTTACGAGACCCTGTGGCATGGTGTCCAGTTTACTTTCACAGTTTCCGAGGAAACTGCGTGTAATTGAAGATTAATTTAACATATAATATTGCAGAAATATTATCTTCGTCGTTCCGTTTATCACACGAATGAGAATGATAAGATTACATTAGTGTGTATTCTAATATAGCTATAAAATACCTACTGCAGGTCATGAAAAAGACATATTTTCTCGTAAAATTTTAAAATGTTTGTTAAATTAGAAATAAAATATTTGATAATTTAACAGTAAAATAACAAAACATATTATTGATTTAACAATATCTTGTAATAAATTTCTTGGGTAAACATGTCCAATTGAATACAAATGTATTTGAATTAACAAATATTTTGTTAATTTAATTATAAATATTTTGTGATAATTTATTTATTTATTCTTTGTTGAACAAACGCCCATTTGTTAATCGAAATAGTCAGCTTAAACAGAATATTTTTTCAATTTAATAATATATTTTATTATAATATTAAAATCTGTATTAATTTTACAAATTATTTTTATTAAATTATAACTTATATATTTTGAGAAATTCACACAAAAAAATGTGTTATTGTAAACACATTTTTCATTAATTTAACAATATATATATATATATATATATATATATATATATATATACCAGGAGCGTATGCAGGGGGGGGGGCTCTAAGGAGCCGAAGGCCCTAACCCCATTGCCAGTATAATTCTACTTTTTTATGTTGCATATTATCAATGTTATATATTATATATATACAGTGTCGTATTTTCAATTTTTTTTCTTGTGGGTCTAAATGTATTGAAAACCGATCATTAATATAATGATATTTACGTGAATTTTCAGTAGTCCTGGACCCCTTATAATATAAATATACATTATAATGTATATTTTTAACAGTACCTATTTTATTATAACACTCGAATAGCACCCACTTTATTCTTTCGTGCCTAATCTTGTGTCTACTGATTACTTATTTATATTCAAGCCCTCTCCATCAAAAAAAAAAAAAAATCCTGCGTACGCCACTGATGTATACCTACACTGAACTAATAAAATGTGTGTTATTTCAACAGATATTCGGTCGTTAAAATTTGATTATTGCGCGTTGTTAATTCTACCAATGATGTTTGGTTGAGTGCGTGCGGACAAAAAAAAAAAAAAAAAGAGAAATGAAAGACCCGCGTACACGGGACATTACGATGGAAATAACCGAAACGGGCGCAAAAGTTCGATACATACTCGATAAGTGAGCGGATGACGGCCGGTAACGCGCAGCGTCATTTCGGGGGGGGGGGGGACGGGGCAGCGTTTATGTAAATCCAAATCTGTCGGGTCCGAACATTTCGGCATTGTGTTTTTCCGGTCGACCGTTCCCGGACCAACAATCGAACACATCGCTGGCGGAAAAATCGCAAATTACCATTCGATGTTTCGAAATAGTTGCGCAGATTATGCCAAGAATCCAAACATCGCGTGCACGCCAAAATAATATTATTATTATTATTATTATTATTATTGCTTTACGCGGGGGAAGGCGAAATACCATTGCTCGTTCACAATGAAATTCCTGCATAATATCCTCCACCGTCGCTGCAATGACGACAGTACATATTATAGACCGATCCCGAGGGAACTAACGGTCGTCTATACGTCATATTATTATTATTATTATTATTATTATTGTACACCGTTATTATCTATAAACACGTAATAATTTATTCCAAGGAAATCTAAATGCACCGCTTACACCGACAATAATGTTGCTGCGTCGGTGACGAGCGTAACGTACCGCTTTTACCGGTCGTATTGCACGCAAATATCGGCAATCTCACATCCGTCTGTCGCGTCTACGCTATTATTATTATTATTATCATCACAGAAATACGCGAAAATGTACGCGCATCGTGCCCATATACACACACGTTGCCCGTCTACTACAGTGATGGTCGACGGTCGATTCTCGACGGTGGATCAATCGACTTTTGAATCGATTCGAATCGGAGAAAAAAACGATCCATCAGCTAATATAAAAGAATCGTCAACAAAAGATCGATCTTTTGATAAATCCAATTTCTATTTTACTGAAAAAAATAAGTCTACATTTTAACTTTTTTGCAACAAGTTATTATGTTTATAACACCGGTAAAAAGTGACTTAAAAAAATAAAACGCCTGTACTAGTCGATTCTTGATCAATTTAGTTTCTTTTTTTTCTACCAATTTAGTTCAATAGCCACTCTCCACTTCCTCGTGCAGGTTTACAAAAATTAACCGAATTTCAAAACTCCTCGATAATTATTATATATAGTATAATAGTAGGGGAAAGAGTAGGCTATATTGGATCACCATACCTAGTTTGGACCACTCGCTTGGTAATAATCAGAAATTATTAAAACGTGATAAAAAAAAAATGTGCATTTACAACATTTACAACGTCTTTGAAGTTGTCATATGTACTCCTATCAGTAATTTCAACGATTGTTATCAAATTTCGATCCGATTTGATTCGATTGGATCTTTACAAAATTGGATCGATTCATAAAAAGATCGGTCATAAGAAATCGATCTTTTGTGTGAAAAAGATCAATCTTTTCAAAGATGGATTCAGATCGCCCATCTCTAACATCTAGTCCCTGCAGAGTACGATTTGACGTCTCATTGTGAATCCATCTTTCGACGAGTATACACGTTTTTCGTCTACGAGTTGCGGTCTATACAATATTACGATTTACGGCGTAACATTCGTATGACTCCTATACTCTATTCCATATTAGTTTGGAAAAACTGGCGCACGCATTTATACCGCCCGAATGGCCGGAGCGCTGTCATTGGCTACAGTTATCGATATCTGTCGTTACTCATCGCGGTCGGGTAGTCTCCAGTGCATGCCGCCGTGTATACAGACGGGTATAATAATAATAATAATAATAATAATAATAATAATGATAATGGTAATAATAATAATAATAATGATAATGATAATGATAATGTTAATGATAATGATAATGATAATGATAATGATAATGATAATGATAATGATAATGATAATGATAATACCAGAAGCTGCGAAATAAATATTATACCTACTGTTATTATTTATAAGATTATAATACGCATGTTCATACTTACGAAAATTTATTACAAAAAGTATACATTTCCTATTTATGTACGAATATTAAAAAAGTCATATTTACATATTATATACAATCGCTACTACTCATCTTAAATCTAAATCATCTCAAAACTATATAAAATGTTAAAATAACAAAAAATTGCCGAACGCAGTGTATCGCGGTATACGTGTATTGCGGAGTATATGTCGTACGACTCGTACGTGCGCGCAGTGTATTGTGTTCAGTGTTGTGAGAATTCGCCAAGGCAGTCATGCTGTATACAACAATGTATTGCCGGATTGGCAACAACAGCGTCGCGTGACCCGCCTGCGTGTACATGAAAGCGTTTTCGTCTTACGTTTTTCAAACTGATATGGAATAGACATGGAGTATAAAATAGTATATGACCATATTTTGAAATTTGAAAAAACGGGACGACAATAAAAAAAAAAAAATGAATATCGTAATAATTTTCTACCAACAAAAAAAATGTATACTTAATAATATAATATTATATACATCCAATCTGTACATTTTCTTCCTCTTAACCATATTGCTTTGCAGAAGATTTAGCCTCTATTTATCACTTTGTGGCACATATCTTTCTAATTTTCCACTTACAAAGATTAAACCTTCAAACCAATCATCTATCCATTGTTTCTCGAATATATAACGTGATTTTCTCTCTGCTTCTCACGTTTGCACTATTGCTCTCAATATTTTTTTCTCACGTGTATTTGGTCATATTCGTCTTTAGTCGTTTGGAGATCCCTGTTGATTCTTCTTAGCTAAAATCTGCGGTCTATATATTCTTCTCCTCGCATTGTTCTTAGATTTTTTTTTTTTTTGTTAGGTATACTTATACATAAATGTAATCGTTTAGTTATTATTATTAGCAATTAACTGATTACCGTATATGTTTTCCCGAAAAATGGTTTCATGAAAACAAGTTCCAAATCTATTTTTTTCCAAGACATTTTTCACGAAAACTTTTTTTTATTATTTAAAACATACCCAAAATATATATAAATTATGGATTAAATTGTGTAATAATGCATAAAAAAATCAATTATCTTAATTATGGTATATTATTCGTCTCCTGTTTTAAAATATTAGAATATTGCTATAAATGCAATATGCGATTTATATATTTGTGTTTTAAACTTCTATCGGTTGCGCATTCTTATAGTTTAATTCTTATAATTAATTCGAAAATATCCCTCCATTCCATGTAAAATACCATGTCGAAAATTTTAGTTTGAATTCAATATGGACATAGGGTTGACTGTGAAATAATATTTCGGGAAAATGGTAATTCGGAAAATCGTATTCAGATTCGTAATCGTCTTCAAGAAAATAGATTCGGGATTTTGGTTTTTGTGAAATTCTTTCGGGAAATGATAATTCAAGAAAACTTACATGACTATATTTAACTTCATAGACCCATAGTATTTTCTTTTCTTAAATACATAATATCGCATATAATTATTGTAAAATTTTTTTATACTTTTGAAAAGTAATTATTTCACATCCTGCTAGGTAGTTCCCAGTGTTCATATTATTGGTTCCATATACTTGATTTTATTGAAATCTTAATCTAATACGTAAGAGAAATATTTGAGGAAGTGGAATCATTTATGGATATTTTTGTGTCTCGTTTCAGAATCCGTCAAGAAAAGAATGGTGGTGCATGGTGTCCCAAAGCACAAATCAGCAGCGAAGTCCGGGAATATCTGGAGATCGACTTAGACGAAGATCATCTGGTCACGTGGACTGAGACTCAGGGTCGGTGGGGCAATGGTCAAGGGCAGGAATTCACGGAGGCATTTACCGTCGAGTATTGGAGGCAATCAATAGGCAGATGGGTGGAGTACAAGGACTCTAGGGATACCAAGGTATGTGTATATATATAGAACAGAAAATTACACAAATTGCAATTTTGAGTACGTGAAATCCAATAAATATTTGGTACCTACCTACCATTCGGAAAATCAAAAATTAAATAACTGTTTATGACACTCGATATCATGAAATGATTTCATATCATTGTTTATTTTATTCTTTCGTTTGTTTTTCAAACAATTCATACGCTAATTATGAAATATTCTACTTGTGTATTTGTTTATTTATATTTTATTAGGACAATGGGCTTTAAACGAGATTTCGAAACGAAACAAAGCTTGTTATTAATAAATAGAATTAGACGAGCTCGGCAATTATATCTCATATTTGCGTACAGTATTTAACGAAATTATATTTTATCAAAATGCACAGGCATACTCCGGGTTGAAAATTAAATCTCGCAAATAGAGTGCCAGTCGCTTTCACAATCCAGTATTTCTGGAAAATTAATTATTATCAATCTCGTCGATAACTTATATTATGACTATCATAATAAAGCAACGACGGGACTTTAAATATATAGACATAAACGATAAACAAAATAATAATATATATCTGACGTATATAAATACCTGCGTGATAAATATTGGATCGACCCTCCTTTCAGTTAGATTAAAAAAATATTTTGAATACTAATGATAAAATGTCTAAAATTTGTAATAATATTCTAATACAATATTTCCTTCACTGTTATTATATTATTCACCTGATTATTCTTAAAAACTTTATTGTGAGTTTAAATCAATATTGTTAAAATAAAACCTGAACTGTTTATCAGATTTTTTTTTTTTTAATTTATATATAAGTATCTAATCAGTTATTCGGTATACTGTAACTTTCAGTGGATTATATCTAATGCCATATAGTAATAATTGTTTAATAATTGTATTTGAAAATACTTAAGGACAATGGCCTGGTTTAATTCTACCACTCAGCAAACTTATACGAACCCAACGGCAACGCGGGTTCTCGGATTCAACAGGAGACTTTATTGACATAAATATTGTTTTAGGTCACCCACAAATAACAAATGTTTATTCAGCTGAAAAACTTGACTGATATAATTAAGGACGTGTACAAACTATGGAAATGATAATAATAATAACAAAGATAATTTGTTGTCCCTATAAATACCATTGATAAAATTTATATTAAACCACTATAAGTTAAAGTTCAATTCAAAATACAAATAGAATATATATATAATGAATATTTTATCGTAAATCTCGAGTAAATTTGATAGTTATAATAATTTCTGTACATATTGAAAAAAAATACAACAATATTACTCAATTAATTTTTTACATAACCTTAAAATAATATATTACATGTTGTTCACTATTTAAATTAATTACATAACGGATGAGTAAGTTTTCATTAACAGATTTAAGGAAAAGGAATATAATATATATATATAATAATATAAATGTATTGTACAGTCTACCAGAATTTTTACAGTTTCAAGTATTGTATTAAGGGCAATACCGCATTTTTCTTTTCAAGTTTTCTCAACCATAAACTTATGGCTCGTTTGTAGTAAATTTCTCGAAGTTTTCCTTCTGCCCTTCACTTTACCTTTTGACAGTATTTTAGATTTTCCACAACACTGTTACTGTCATATTTGGCGAATATTCTCAAATTGGTTACTGCCCCAAGTTTTAAGTTTCTATTTACTTCGTCCAAATTCAGCATTTATACGCATTTACCCTTGAGTTCAATTCTAAACTATCTTCGAGCATTTGTTTTCGTTTTTTTTTTTTTTTTTTTTTTGATACAATAAACTAATATAAAAACTTTGTTTAATTTAAAAACAAAAAAAGACTATAAAGTTTTGATCATCCCGTTGACACAACAAAAAAATTCATATTTTTAATTCAGAATTTTAATCAGCTGCAATGTATTTAGGTACCAATGTATATTCTTATTACTGATGATAGTTATGAACTATTTTATGAATATTTTTATTACCTACTCAAAATGCGCAATTTTAGTTTGTCGTAAATAATAATACAGTTTAATGAAGTATGATTAAATACATTTCTACGACATTCATTAATTTTTATTGAATTACTTTAGAATAAAGACATGTATTAATTATTTATAACACAATAATCTTCACTAAATATTCATAAACATTCAATTTTTTAATTTGATTTTAAATATTTAACAACATGTCATTATAATGATAATATATCAATGTAAATATAATAAACCTTAATATATTTTAAGTATTTTATAATATATTATTATATAATTGTTATAAAAAATATTTTACATGCCTAAATATAGTGGTAATATTGGGTTATTAAAAATGATATAAGTTATATTGAACATTGTTAATAGTATTTTGAGGAAGTTTAACTATTTTTAGCTATGTGTAATTGAAAACATATTTTCACTACATAATATAAATAAAATAAAATATATTTATCAGTATTTGAATTGTGTACTTTGTTACGTAGATTTCGGCCATGGCGAATTTAAGGAGGGGTGAAGAGGGCAATTTTTTCACCACTTGGCCTTGGTCGACTTAAAATTTGTAACACGGGTATAATATGTAGTCAACAATAATATTGTGTACATATACGTTAAATGAAATTGGTTAAAATATACATTCTATAAACTATTTGTGCATTTTTATTTGGAACTCCACAAAAATACTTTCCTTTATCAACGATATATATATTATATATATAAGACCTCGTGCAACCAAAAAATTATTTTTTTTTAGAACGAAAAATAATTTAATTATTATTTATTATATTATTATTGTAATTTAATTTTAATTTATATATTTTCGTTTTCGTTAATTAATTTTTTTTTTTTTTTTTTTTTTTTATAAAACAACATTTCAATTAAAAAGCCTACAGTTCTTTTGCCTGCAGTTAATTGTTATTAAATCGAATTATTTTGTTTCGATGAACTCGTGAAATTGTTAATTGAAAATTGTTTATCTTTTATTGAAATTATTTTCAGGTACTGCCCGGCAACGTGAACACGTATTTGTCGGTCAATCAGGAATTGGAACTGCCGTTCGTGGCGAGCAGGATACGTTTCGTCCCGTACAGTACGCATCCCAGAACCGTTTGTATGCGGGTAGAAATATACGGATGTCCGTGGGAACGTGAGTACACATTTTATCTTCTAAACTATTTAGTAGGATAAGATAACATATTAATGGAAAAAAGGGTTAAATTATTTTGCGATTGTGTCAAAAATAAGACGGAGCACTCGCATCGCGTTAGCACAACCCTCGCAATAAGCTTACAACACTACAACACGCGCGCGGGTTACAGTTAAGTTGATCCGTCTAAATACAGTGTGCTAAAAGTGTGTTTTCGGTTCCAAAACGCATGGTCAGTGGCGGCTCGTGGGCTTTGAAAGTGGGAGGGCGATTTTCGAAAAGCACAGAATACGATAATAATTATGTACCAATTTAAAAGGTATTTATTAAATAAACATATAAATACGTTTACAAAACCCGAAAATTACAAAATAATATGACTTGTACGTTTTATATCAATTTTCTGTGAATGTGATACTGAATTTTTATCTATTATACTATATAATAATATAATACTTATACACCAATAATAAAAGAATAAATTAAATAAATAATAATAAATTATAGAAATGTGCACACATCACCAACACGAACACGGTAAATACGCTTGTATATTACACACATTATTCCGTATTGTTCCGTAGTCCACGTTCATGTCGAGCGACGATTCGTATCGCTCCGGCACTATTACCGAATTCCTTCTCCTATGTTTTTGTGTTTTATTCGTATAGTTATGATGGGCGATTGTCAACGTCACCCCAGTTCCGAGCGCTATTCGTTACTCGATAATCGCGCAAATAAATAATATGTATTGTTTCAACCGTTCTATTATCTGCATATATTTTTGAACTCTGATTACCTTGTAGTGTTTTCATAACAATGGAAAATAATTTATACTTTCAATAATAATATTTGAAAATGCGTTACAATGTAAATATAAATAATTGTTAATATTTAAATCAGTATCTAACTTGTTAATAAGTAATTTGCTACAATTTTAAAATCATTTCTGCGCATAGTAATGGAATGATCAAACATTCGTGTGTATAGTATTCCATAAACATGACGTATCTGTTAAATTTTCCGTTAAATAAAAGTGTGCGATAATATATTTTTATAAGCTTCGATACGTCAATATCATGGTTGAAATATACTAGGTTATTGTAAATAGCTTCTGTTGTTATCATAAAAATAAAATGGCAGCGTAAGGGTAAAGTTTCTTACCATTACCACAGAATGTCTATCAATTATATATAAAATCAATTAAAATAAATATAATACACAGTTTCAATGAACAAAATGTTCGATTTATTCGTTAAATATATAATTAATAAAGTTATTTTACAATTATTAGTAATTTGTACTTTATATTACATATATTACTTTATATTTTATCAGCCAATCAAAACATCACCCCTTCCGCTGCCATTTTAATTTAGGTATTATTATACATCACATCAAGTTATTTTTACCTAATCACTTTACAATAAAGATATATCTATATAACATAAACAATGCCGGCATATCTCATATTAAACTGTATATATACCACAGATATGTATAATAAGCTAGATATAATATGTTTCCCGTGTAAATGATTAAAATCTCGATTGGTCCGCTATTTTTGTGGCAATTAGAATCTTATCACATTTATATTATCAATTAGTACGTTTATATGACGCGGTTAAAACGTTTTGAAACTAAATACTATCATATAAACAGTTCTAAAATGTTTTGAAATCATTAAACCATTTTGAAAGATAAAACCTTTACACTAGGTAGTTTAAGGATTTCAAACCGTTTTAACTATTTGGAAACAGTTCATAAATGGATCGTATAAACTGGGATTACATTCGGTGATAACTGATAACACAGTATCACCACAGACTATGAATATTCCAATTTCTGTGATATATTATAATATTTTATATTGTAGCATTGGATAGATTAAATATACTTAATTAATATATTTAGTATTAAACTTTTAGTCCATGCATATAGTTTTTTTAGTCCATTAATTTTTATTTTCATATTTAAGTTAATAGGTAAATAATTAAATAATTCATTATTGTGTGAAGTGAAATTGCAATCGGATAAAAGGAAACGAATAATTTGGTCTGAAAATGAAATTAAAGATTTGCTTATATAATTATCATGATAGATATAGTTAATTGTTAAAACGTTTTGAAACAAATTTAATAAATCCGTTGTAATTATTTACATATAAACATTTAATAAATTTACTAATGAAAACCGTTTTGAACACGTAAATACGTTTTAACTGTATCATATAAACGTACTAAATATGTGTGTACAATACATGGATATCAGAAGTCATGTATGATAAAATTGTGGTAGGTACAATATTATTACTTAGAAGTAGCTACTTACCTAGATATTACTATCTTAATAATAATTAATAATAATAATTAAATATAACTTTGAATAATAGACAAAATAAAATTATGCAAATGCATATTATTATTACGCCCCCTTAAAAATCGAAAATCATTGAGAATGCCGAAAGTTCAAACTTTGAAGATCAATCTGATTGTCAAAAGATCAAAGATCGTCAATGTAATTATACAGTCTTATTTAATAATGGAAATAATTCCTTCTTTGATAATTTTAAAACTATATATATATATATATATATATATATATATTTATGTTTTATTGAGGTATTTATAAATTAATAATGAATTTTATTAATCATTGTATGTAATAAAATAATAATAATACCTTATTATGTATAACTTTTGAATTACTACATATTATTGAACAATTTGTTGTTAACTATAGATTTAGTGTAATTTTTGTCTTCTATTTTATATTTTATCATTTTTTATTTCAATATTTTACTGTACTCGCAATACTTTTACAACCAACAACACAAGTCACAACAAGACTGGGGAATTTTTAATAATATTAATAATAATATTTATGTTATACGTGTACATATAAGTTATAACATTAATGTTCATGCAAAGATAATACATAATTCTAGGTAGGTATATATCTGTGTATTCGTGATCCCAAGTATATATTAGATATTATACAGCAATTTTACGTGGTATAAATTCGAAATGTTTTATTATCACAATATTATGTGATAATACATTTATAATGATACATAGCCCATAAAAATGGCTACCGTGGAGACTTCACTTTTACCCGAGAGTTAGCAATCTAGTTATTATACATATCTGTGGTATATACCCATATTATCACTAAAATAACGTCACCAGTACATGAAGTTAGATACGTATTGTTGTCGTAACAGTGCCTTTTTAAATTTTAATAAGCATAAAAAAAAGGTCATTTGTAAATTTCTACCAATTTCTATTAAAAATTAAAAGCAATAAATGGGATCCTACTTCCAAAAGCGAGATAAAAAACTTAAATATTTTTACGTTTTGCGCCCCACTACCGTAATGGCGCCAGGGGCAAGTGGCCCGTTTTGCTCCCCCCCCCTAGATCCGGCACGGGTCTTATAATATTTTAAAGTTATGAAAATAGTAATAATTCAAACTGTTACACGGTGTCACGTGACAAAATGTTTGATATTGGATTCATAGATAATACACAATGGATAGGCCATACTCATTATCAGTCGTTCCCGAATCTTTTGTCTCACATATCAAATATCTATACATTCCATGGATTATTTTATGAATTTTATTTTTCTCTTAGATAGTACATAGATAACAATTACTCGTATTAAATATTATTGATAATGAAATAGGTTAACATTTTATATTTTATATTTTGACATAAATTAGTAATTACAAGTTAATAATTGTTATAAAAGTTATTAATTATTTTCTTGATAATTTCGGAAATGAATCATTTTAGTAAGTTTTTGCTGAATTTTTATTGAATCATTTGTTTTTCTTATTTCGTGAAATGTTCTTACGTCAAAATATTTGTGTCCGATACATTTTATAAACCATTTTCCTTTTTAAATTTAATTAATAATTAAACGAACTAATTAGGTAATAAATAATTAAATAAAATATATCAAACACATCGAAAAAAATATACCTAACACAAAAAGAATCGGTAAGAAACTTTGTATTTTTCATGAGATATCGGTTATCACCATACAAGAACTAGGCGGCAATCATTAATATCATGGAACAAAAATGTATTTCTTGTCGAGTGGGATGAAAGATATCATTTTAATATTGCTATCTCTCTTCTCTATTCACCGGAACGCTACCCGCTATTATACAAACTGTATACACATAGCCTATCCATTGTGTATTATCTATGGGATTGGATTATACGGCAATATATAGGTATACTTAACGAAAGAATGATAATATTATCATCGGTCATTCGATTTAATTTTTATATTATTGTTGTGCACTGCATTCCCTCGATTAGGAATCATATAGTTTGAAGTCCAACGGCCAACACTCATCGCTAGATTTCTTCATCATCCGTACCCAGTGTAATAGTTATATGTACTTGTAGTGAGCACTCGTTGAAATGATATTATAAAAGTTAATCAGAATGGAACAACGCGTTCAAAATTTTATCCGTCCCTTGCCTAAGATCTTTTAGTATCTCCTGCTGTAAATGTCGTAAACGTTCGTTATGATGTACTTACGCGTATTACACATTATAATATATAAATGGCAAAAACATGTATTTAAGACGTAATTTCTCCTCCGGTCGCGTAACCCTTTATTGCTTTTTATACTTGTACGGTATATTATAATATAGTATATGCTTGATAACAATAAAACAGAACCTATTATACATATAGAGTACCTACCACGCCTATATTATATACTACACCTACGGGCAGTGTTCCTTTTAGAATTTTCACCATTATCCGGAAATACTACATAAAAAAATTGTCTTAATGTATAGGTATTCAGTACATATTATTATTATATTATTACACATTAAATTTAGATGTACACTTGTATCACCCGTATATATCAGCTATTATGGACTTTACATTAATTATAACGTCCCTACTCGTACACGGTACAAATTGCTAAAAGCAAACTACTAAAATATCAAAAATCAGGTTTTTAACGCAGTACCCATGACAAAATAGATAGGTATGTCAGCAATAATACGAATTTTAGTCCGATATGCGCATCCCCACTTTTTCCCATATATAAGGTTCTCCGTTTTTCATTCAATTTTGTGGTGACAGCTTGGAAATGCATGCTCGATATAATTCCTATTGTAACCAATGAGAGACGGAGAACTTAATACACGGTAAAAAGTGGGGATACTTCACAGAGATGTGCGTGTCACAATGTTGCTGACATACCTATCTATTTTGTCATGGCAGTACCTATATGGTCAAGTTCTGCGTTCAATTTCACAAAGGTCATTTTATATTTCGATACAATTTTGCATTTTCGAGTCTAAAAATTAAATTTTAAAATAGCATAACTATACCGTTGAGAGGTAAAAGCAATAACTTTTAAATTAGGTAATACCCAATCAATAGAAATTCATTATAATTATTCATAAAAATGAACGATATGTTGTTCCCCTACTATAATTCAATCACAAACTATATATATATATATATAATGTATAATATATACATTATACATATATGAAATTCCGTTTTTCTATAATTTTCATTTTTTCAGTTAGTGCTTTTACGAATAACGGTTGTATAGAAAAGTTGAAAACATATTCGGTCTTGCGAGGTTTGTTTCGGAATCCACAAAATAGTAGGTATACTTATACATATATATAATATTATATTCGATTGAGTTCTTTAACAAAATATATTAATTCTAGACTACCGGCCGGTATATAGCCAACGATTGGCCTTTTTTATCAAAATATTTTTTTTTTATAGTCGCACGCGAAATCACGTTTTCAGCGTTTCTAAAGACCGTATCCCCAAATTTAATATAATAGTATATAGTATGTTCACGATTTAAGGTACTGCACAACCACATCTAGGCCGAATGATCTCGAATTGCAATAATATACAGACGTTGGATTGGAAAACGTGTTTCTAAACTTAAAATTGATTAAACTAAAGCCATTTAAAATTTGAAAAAAAAATAGATTTTTTCCTTCGTTTGTCCTTACAATTCGTTGCCGCATGCTTACCAATTTCAATATTTACAATTTGTATTCGTTTTGTAAATTTTAGATAACTACTCTTTATACATAAATATTTTATGTTAAACAAATTATTTCCATTTTTTTTTATTGAAGTTATAAATTATTGTATGTTTGAAAACCGGGAATTAAGCAGGCTCGCAGAGAACGCTTTCTGAACGGGTTTTAGAATATGAATGAATTGAGAGAGCTAGTGGTTTTACAATAATTTTTGTTTATGTATTATTTTTAATAAAAAATGTTTGACTAGAAGACTTATTACATGCTTATCTAACCTATTTTGTGTTAGCAGTTACATCTAGCTGGTTCTTTAAACAATAGTTAAATTTTCATAAAAGTATTTTAATGTATAAGAAAAGACTACTATAATGATGTAAAAACTGAAAAAAATATGATTTTGGTAAATCGAGAATTTAAATATTTTCGTGGTTTAAAAAATAACAATAGTAAGATTTTGAAGTTTTGAAATGTACACAGAACATTTTGTTATTTAATACTATATTCACGGTGATTACATTTTTAATCTTTTTTTAAATTTTAAGCTATTTATAAACATTTTAAATTTAGGGGTATTTAAATCCTTAAAGAGATAGTTTAGAATTCATTTTGAAATTGTATACAAGGTTGAATGTACGTTACTCAAATTATATTTAAGAAATATTGAAAATCCGTTGTCATGATTATTTTATATTTTTTCGACAAAATAATAGATTTTGAGATATACTTATAAGTAAAAGTTGTTGGTAAAATTAGATTAAAAACCTGAAAAAATTCAATATAATTAACGTGCTTTACTCAGAATCGTTTTTTTCAAATGCAATACATTAACCATGATTATCCTGTCTAATAGTTGAAGTGCTTCCCCCCTTACTGGACCTGTTTTTTAAAAAAATGTATCTACCTACAGGGTCATTATTTGGGGGGGCATTTGCCCCACCCTAAGGTTTATGTAGGGCCGATCCAGTGGCACCCTATTCAATCGAACCGGTGGAATTTAGGGGTGGGTTAACCAGTTGTTGCTATTTAGATGAATATCAACATATCGATGAACTTTTTTTTATTTGCTTATTTACGTTCTGAGTAGAAGTATTTTTATTCCGCATTTCACTAATTGGGCCGATAAAAAAATTTTACCCCGCTCTGAGAAAAAATAAAATGATGCCCCTGTCTACCTATTCACATATTATATTTAAACTATTCGGTGTCGAGTAATTAAAGTAAAGTATAAGTGGTACGTATTACACATACAAGTTTACATACATTGAAATATCCTATTCCATTAAAAACATAGACGATTGGTCAAAATTACTTTAAAAGCCAAATTCTTAGACCCTATACGAATTTGGTGCAAAAAAAAAAAAATGCATGTTTCAGACAATCATATTTACTACACAGTACCTATACGGGGACTGAAAGTTCAAGTTATACACACGGTATAGAACAGCGTTTTGAAAATATCTCAGACTGTTGATTTCGATACGGCTTTAGACTGCCCTCCGAAATCACATTCGAATCCGAGTGTATAGATATGACCGAGATTATAACCTCAGGAGTTCTGTACCCAATGCATGTATGTATATGTATAGTTTTAAATTGTTCAGTTGCCTATACCGAAAAATATCACGAGAAAACGGGCTGTGCGCGATGAGTACAATTTATATGTTGTGGCAAAGTTCTAAAATGTCCTTATTGCTGGCTCTGTATTTTATGTTTAAGCTTTTACTCTAGATTTTACCGTCTTTTATATATATATATATATATATATATATGTATACGTATATTTGTATATATTATATATATATTACATATATACCTACATTTATAATTTACATATATATTATATGGTTCTTACGCATATATACCTATACACTGTAGTCATTGTACGAATATATAGAATCGTCTGTAGTGGAAACCGAATGTCAAAAGAGGAATATATAAATATGTGTGAGTGTGTGTGTGTGTGTATACAGAGGATTTGTGTGACTCAAACGGAGGAAAGGGTTTTTGAATTTCGTCAAAGGCCTACTTGTAATACGAAGTATTCGCAACGACATTGAACAGTGTATTCGTATAAACGTTTCGCCATAACCACACGCGTGCACACATATTATAATATACAGTTGACTATAATAATAATTGAGCCTTTGAACGGACGTCCGTTATAATAGGTAACGGTTCCGCCTCCCGTCATCGCCGTTCCATACATACCATTACTCACTCTTATCCACCGACAACCATCCCCGGCCGACATCCGTACAAAAGATCACCGTTTTCGACCTTTAATACGGGTTTAATGGTACACGCGACATGGGTATCGTCGTCATCGGTTTTGTGCGCATACGGAATGGTCGTGGACCAATTATATTTATTTTTGAAAACTAACCTATAAAATACATATAATACATACTATTTTAATCGGATGTTTTTCCACATACGGAATAAGTAGAGATACCTTGAAAAAAAAAAAAATAATAATAATAAAACTCATTCGACTAGTTCACAGTGTACAGTGTAGTGTGTACCACGACAAAATAAACAGGCATGATCGCTAAATTATTTCACGCAGAAATTCTTCCCCGCAGACATGGAAGAAAAACTATTTTTCATAGAATGAAAAATAATTCCCGCTGTAATTTACAAATTATATCTTTTACGCTAAACTGTAGAATAGAAACCTATTATATCCTCATAGTGTCGGTCTGTTTGTCCATCCAACCGTCCACTAAAACATTTTTTAAATTATAAAATATTGTTCTGAAACGCACAAAGTTCTTACGGATGAGGAGTAAAAAGCTATAAGGCAAAATTATAACCGTGAAAAAAAAACGAAGTGATGGACAATCAACTGATTCGAAATGCAACTGATCGCTCTATTGTTATCAGTTTTACGAGTACGTTTATAAATTTTGTCTAAAATCAAAATCTAATTACACACAAAAAATATAAATCGAATAAAATTTTAATTTTGATAAAGTAAATAAAAATGCATGTACCTTTGTTATTCTATGATCATAGTTGAACGAAATCAAGATGGATTTTTCATTATCTATATCTGTGATATTATTGAGAATTGTGATATCAACTATAAAATATTTTTTCCTCTAGATTTTCATTGTTTTTGCCAGGTCTGGGGAATATGCGCAATGATAGGAAAAACTGGTCGATTAGCGATCATGCCTGTTTATTTTGTCATGATGTGTACTACCTGTAAGTATACACAAAGAATCGAAGGAGAAAGTGAACGGTTTTTTTCTTTCGTTAAAACTTGTGCTTTTTGGGGACTGAATGATATATATATGTTGTATACCATTATTGAACCGCAACTGTTAATGATATCATTAGAATTATTGAATAGAATGCATAATGTAAAATTATAAAATTATATTCGCCCCCCCCCCCAATTTGGATAGGTACATTTACTATTCATTTCTCGGGAATGGTCTATACAATGTGTTCCTGTAAAATTAGTAGCTGAAGATGTGTACGGTCTTTTGGTAAATAAATAAATAAATAGTAGATACTAAAATACTAAATATTAATTAAAAATATTTTAAAATCCAAACTAAACATATAAAAGTAGCCAAAATTATTACATTATATAAGCCAAAGAATTCTGTATTATGATATTATAATACTTATGGTTAGTTGGGGTTATATTGTTCATTTTAGTTTTCGGTAGGTACCTAATGTGCTCAAAAATATGCTAAAAACATATAAATTAGAACGGGATGCATTACATTACAAATGTTTTAAATTTTCAGTATAAACATTAAAGAAATGTTTGATTTTTATAAATAGTACAAATCAGAATAAAACATATCACATTTCCCCAACCATTCTTACAAAATCAAAATCTAAAAAGGAAATTTTGAAAATTTAATTATATAATAGTAGGTTTATAAATAAAAAAATATGTTTATATATAAAGGCAATATGCATAAAACATTTTCCTAGATGTACAGCTTATTGTTTTACAATTCACTTTGATGTTGTCCTGAAGATTCTTTTATCGACGTTTTTCAAATTTTATTTTACTGGTTAGAGATCCATAAGCATGCGATTATAATAACCGTAAATGTAAAAAAATAAGACATGATAAATGCAAATGATTATTTGTGGAAATAACCTCTATGTAGGCCAATTCATTATGTTATCATTGTTATTATTTCTACGAACTTATGAGTAGGTATATCAACTTATGTCTGAAAATAAATTTGAAACTTATAACGAGGTATCATTACCATATTTAAAGACGATAAATTAAGTGTTAAGGTACTTTAGAGCGCTCGAAAGTCTGCGTATTACTGCGGAAGTTTACAGATTCAAAATAAAAGAACCCCGTCCTTGTTATAAAGTTATATGCACTTTCGTATTTTTTCTAGTACATTCTTTGGAAATAAATTATACATTTTACCGATGAAATTTCAATAAGTATTGAATTCTTACACTAATTATTATTTACAAAATCACCAGATGTCGATTTATTGAATGCAATAGGTAAAAAAAAAAAAAATGTTTATACTTAGTATTCTTAAAATTATAATTGATCTAAAAATGATTTTATTGATTTAAGTAGAATAATATATAATTCTTTATTATAATATGTAAAATTGAAATATGAATCAAGTTATTGGATAATCGTAAATTCGAACAAAAAATTCATGAATTTTCGTGTTTTCCGAATAAATGTTGTGGTTAGTAAAATATATGAAAACAAAATTTTCGTATTAAATATATTATAATTAAATAATATATATATTACATATAAAAAGAGTTTCGTTTTTAAATCATATTATGAGTACTTAAAATATATTTAAAATACTGAAGCATTTGGCTTCATTATAACTCATAAAATAAAGATTTTCAGAAAAATAATACTTAAATATTATTCAAGGCAGAATTCTCAATTTATAAGTATATTACTATGGTTATTTTTATCATAATAATAAACTAATGAACACATTGTAATTTTTAAAAATCATAAATTCGTGAATATAGCAATATTGCAAATGAATCAAGTTACTAAAAATCTTGAAAACTACAAATAAACTGCGGTATTATTTATTCAATATGAAGTTTCCATATAGATACACATTAATTAATTACATTAGTTTCCCAGATTTAAGGCTAAAATAGGAATCATTAGGAAATTTTAATTTTTTGAGTTAAAAGCCAAAACTCATTTTTAATTTATTGGATACGGGAAATGAAGGATTTCCTATCCTTAATATAGTATATTCAGGATACTATCACTTATCAATTATCACTTATCGAGATTCCGAAATTGAACAATAAATATATACACTATAACTACAATCTAAAATAATTCTTGTTATCTATTCATTAATTTTTTATTCGATAAATTTATGTAAATATACTATTTTAAATACCTAAATCAAATTCCTGTTTACAACGTCTTAAAAGTAATTCAATTAATATAATTATAAATATAAATTAATCTAATGTTTCGCCATCCAATATTTATTTATTCCTTTAAAAGTCTATTTTATTTTTCCACATTATTTGACTTTTAATTGTATTTATCGAGAATCTTTTTGAAGCATCCTTGAAGTTTTAATTATACACGCGTTCTATATGAAACTTTTGAAGAATTACTTACTAAAATATAAAATTCTTGATTAAGAAAATTAGCATACGCTATTTACTCGCAAACTAAATTACAGTTTTTAATCGACTGTATAATATTGTGTGTAGTATAGATTAGTTGTTGTATTTTTTTTTTTTTTTTTTTTTACAGCTACAATAGAATAAAGTTTGTAATTTGAGGATACAAAGTAATATACTATAATGGGTACACATGTAGAGATATATTAGAGATATATTTCTGGTTCAAAAGTTATTTACAGAAAAATCATTATAATCCCATTAGCATCCATTTCTACATTCAGAATCTGAAAATGTATTTTTACAATTTCGACTTAACCAACTCGAAATAAAATATTTTACGGTCTTTTAATTTGAAATGATTAATAGTTTCATGTTTAAATTATTGATTTTTATTTTATTTTGTTTTGATTATTTAAATCAGGGATTTTTAATTAGTTTCTAAGGGCATCCAGATAATTGAAGTCCAGAAAATAAACTAAATATTAGATAATAATTTTAAATTATTTATTTAAATTTGTTATTAATTTGAAGTTAATAGACCATAAAAAAAATAACACCAAATCTAATTTTGAAATTTCCCAAAATATAATGAAAAAAATGTTTGACAATATTGTATTTATTCAATATTATTGTAAAATACATACTCTGTGAAAATTTCAATTTTTATAATCATTATTTTCGGAATTATAAATAAATATCCTGTTTTGGGGGTAGTTTTCAATACGCTTATACCGAAAAAGTCGAAAAAAAAACAAAAAATGACTTCTTTAAAGTACAATTTTGATCTGATTTGCTACTAGAAAATTACAGTTTTAAATATGAAAAACACTTGTATCGATTGAATTATAAATTTAATTATGGTAAAAAGTTGTTTACAGAAAAATAAACATTATTTTAAATAAATTCTTCACTAAACTCAAAACCTATAAATCAATAACTATGACAACTTTATTTTTTGTTATTTACTAATTTATTAAACATTTTCTTTATATAAGGTAGACTCCTTTTCGATTTACTACTGGAAAAAATTTAAAATTGGAAATTGTCTCTTTAAAAAACTAACTAGGAAGAATTTTCTATCGAAAATTGTCTTTATTTCAAAACTCTTGCCCGTATCCTTTCTACCTAAAAAATGTTGTACAGATATAAAAAACACAGCATGTTAAACTATGAAATGCCTTGCTTTGCTCAGAATCCAACAGTATATAGACATTTTCCTTAAAAATCAAAATAACTCGTACATAATAAAATATGAACAGAATAATGCAATTTATTATTTATTATCATTAATTATTATTTTTTTTTTTTTTAAGAAATACCCACTGTGCATTTATTTGTTTACTAAAAGTTGCAAAGATGTTTTAGAGTAACATGAAACATTGCATTTCGTGTTACAATGACGTTGAAAATACGTTAAAGATGCAGCAAATGTCCAAAATTGTAGTCATATCGGTGATGTTTAAGTAATGTTTAAAAAAACATAATAGCAACATCCATACAACACCAATATATAACTGTCGATTAATAAACAAGTACATCACCTCGACGTTAATTGAAACATTGAGGGAACATCTATCAACTGTAATAAACATCATATAAATGTTTCAAAACATGTATTCAGTCACTTCAATACGACATCAACTAAACATCTAATCACACCTATTTGCAACATACTTGTAATGTCATATCAGCATTATTACTCAATAATTAATTATTGTTCAGTCATTTTAAAATATTAAGATTATATATTAACATTTTAATAGTTCATAATTCAAGTTAATGACAGATAATAATTTAAAAAAAAATAAACAAATAATAAATAAGACCACTTTATTTAAAACATATTAAAATTAGATAAGATAATTACAAACAAAATCACATTTAAAATGAATTTACAATATATATATTGTAATATATTTTAATTTTATATATTTATAATGTATAAAAATATTAAATATTGCAGATAATATATAATTATAATCAAATTTAAATTTTAAAATTGTTATTAATTTCATGACATAATAACAAAATTACAGCTAAATTATCAGACATAAAAATAATATACTTTCATTTGTATTTAAAATCCCTTTTTGATACATAAAAAATACTAGAAAGTTCAGTAATATTTATTACAAATATACCAATGAAATTAGATGCCATTGGTTTAGATGACAGCGGATTATTATTTTAAAACCATTTGCCAATATAAAATTAATGGTATATACCTATCTATGTATATTATATTAATAAATTAGAAAAATTTAAAGAAATCGGAAATACATTCGTTTGACATAATGTACATTTTTCATTGTATATAGATCTATAAATTAATTTATGGTGTTTATAATTTGAGTTTTACAGTTTTTTTTTTATTAATTTGCGTTTTTTTTTTTTTTTTGAAAAATTTGAGTTAAAGATGTAAATTCATTGTTTTACTAGGTACCTATTCTTTTATAAATTTCAAATAAAAATGTCTGCATATACTGACCTTCTATTAGAGCTAAACTGTATATTTTAAGAATAATAGATACATGTAATTTAAACCACGATGAAATGGTTCCTATATAATATAGAGCTCATTTTAATGCTACGGTTATGATATAATACTTCTAAGTTATTGTTAAAAAAGTTTTTATTTTCATTTTTTTTTTTCAACGTGTTTATATATATATAATTCCCGTAATAATTGTATTATATTTTAATACAAATTTTAAATTACTCTCACATTGTTATATTATTTAAATTAAGGGTTTTCATCGTGTATACGCTAACAGAGTTTTGAATAATCGTCATTGTAATTTAGAAAAGGGTTGATACATTTATAATATACAATTTTAAATACACCAAAATTGTATAATTACTCTAGAAATGTCAATAGTTGTAAACGTACTTGCAACGAAATATCTATGAAAATTTTAAGGGTATGGTTATATGAGTAATTATAACAGGAGTGATATTTTAATGTATTTGCATAATTTTTTTGCAAAACTTTACACAATGCTTTCCAGGATATAAATTAATTTACATAATATGTATTCTACTAAAGAAATATTTTGTGACGTGTTTGCAGTTGTTGAAGTTATAGGTAGGTTTTAAAAAATTTTAGACCGTTCTTTTTTTTAGATAATTTTTTGACATTTTTCTAGAAGTTAAAAAAAAATTTACCTAATTTTAAAATATAAAATGTATAACAAAATTTAACTTGTACATAGGTTTTTGTTTTATTTTCTCATTTCAAAAATAATAAAAAAATGTATTTTTGATATTAATTATTGTGATATTTAGTTTAGATGATTTAATCTATAGATGGTAAATCCTTTTTTTGTTGAATCGTTCCGTTTTATGGATAATCGTTAAAAAGATGGTTTATTTATAGTGCATTTTTTTCAAACCATATATTGAAAGTTTTTTGGTTACATTTTCATACATTTTAGAGGATTAGAAACCGAACCCTAGTTATAATATACAACAATAATATTATATATCTATTGAAATTAAATTAAAAACCACAATCTCCGTTCGCCTATTGTAAAGGATTTTGGTGTGAATTCCGATAGTATTGTAATGCGATCAGCATTTGACCGCGGCGTCTTGGAATTGCGGTATCGGCATTTCGTAGATTATTGCCCAAAGGGAGGGCCTTTGAATAATATAATATATATATTATATCAAAAGAGTCGGTCCACGTCGTCGGAAATGGCTTCAGCAAAACGGACGGGAAACGGTTTCAACCCGAACTTTCGGCACTCGAAGCTATATTATTATTATTATTATTATTATATATATACCCTTTCTCATTGGATATTTGTGCACGCACGTCTAACAATATAGTTTATATAGTCTTGGTCGATTATTCTGTTTATATAAAGCACATTTATGGCAGGAGACGCTAAATTGTTCATTTATACCTTTTCAAAACTACTGACGCATACACAAGTATGCGTTATGAAATATACTACTTTCACATGCTACTTACACTTATATGGATATTTTTAAATTGTTTATTGATAATATATAGTTTGTGTTGTTATCACTTAATGGTATATTTAACCAGAACTCTATTTTATGATATAATATAATGATGGTTTATATATAAATATATACAAAAAAATAGGATCATATCCCAATAAATGTGAATAATTATACAATTATAAAAAAAAATGGTTCTAAGACATCTGCCGTTACAGCAAGGCCGCCACCGTTATCAATCACCACCGCGTTTATCAATACGTTCTATGTACGCCCAACGCAGAACCCAGTTGAACAAGTTTATCAATATATTTCGTTCATATTTATATTTTACTCAAATATTTGCTGAAATAAACGTTGTTATATTTTTCAAAATTTTAGGAAAATAAGACTCAATACAAAAAAAAAAAAATTAAAACATTATTAGAATGACAGGAAACCTATGAAAAATTAAAGAATGAAAGGCATAATGTATATACTATAAATGTATATGTAGATATATTTAAACTTATATACCTATATAGATAATCAATATCAATTTGAATTTCTTTGAAAAACCTTATGTACAGTGATTCTTGAATTATTTTAGTCCACGTCTCTTTGGTATACTTCTCAAGAATTCCGTATGTGTTATATATTGTTTAATATTTATTTTTAAGATTTATAAAGACAACATACTAGAAACCAACTTCTATACACATTGTAACATGTCGAAATTCACTTAGAATCGTTTATCAAACGCGATGATTTATTTAGTTTTCAAATCTAAAATAATAAAATTTCGATAGACAAACTTCAACTACGTGTGTTAAATTTACATTACACAAAACAAATGATTTAAAATTTATTAACTTCATTAAAAAATGGCATTAATTAAATTTAAAAAAAAATTAAATTAAAATATAACCAAATATGGTAAAAAAAGAGTGATGATAAATTATAATAAATAAATAATATAAACTAAAATAATCCACAATAATAAAACTAAATAAAAATTATAAATATAACACACTATCTAAATATAAATAGTACATTTTCATTAACTGACTTTATCATAAGTAAAAGTGGATTATTGAGCAAGTAATTAATGTAACCATAGAAACAAAGAAGTGAAATTTACGTGGGTTAGGTACGTATAAGTACCGAAAATTTAACTCCAGCTAAAAAATGAAAAGCATCAATCTTTCCAGATATTAATTTATAAAAACAATAATGAATACATTATAATAAATTAGATTTTATGATCAGCTACGAAACAAAGATTCAAATGTTGAAAATTTGAAGTATAATAGTATGAGAAACATCGAATAGGTGTGTAAAATATAGGCAATAAATTTAATAATTCCGTTGAACTTATTCGACAATATTTGGTATTGGAAATATGATGGTCCCAAGTATTATAGTTAAATTATTATATTGAGCGTATAAGAGAACATAATAACATTTTAATTGAAGTTGATAGTTTAAATAAAAACAAATTCATTTGAAAAATTCCAGCACTATGAGTATCTTGCATGATATCAGATTAATATGCGAATGGAAACTCGGAGCTCGATCAAAAGAGGAGTTATATTCGTATCATTAATAAAGTAAGTATACGTCATAGGATTTTAGATTTTGGTATAGGAAATTGTGTGACATTAAGAAATATTTAGACTCAAGACCATTTTATTAATCAATTGACAAAGGAATCTAAGTTGGACTGCAGATGCATCATATATCAATAGGTGAATTAATCATCAAAAATAGCATTATATCATCAGCAAATATAAGTATACGATAATATTTTATGATTTTATAAATGTCATAAATAAAAGAAGGCAAAATGGGCAATAAATAGATAACCTTAAAGGACGCCTGAAGTAACATTAAAAATATTTTAATATGTACTATTTTTTGAAACAAACTGCTTCCTTCGACTTAAATAAGAGATGAACCATAAGAGCAGCAATTCACCAAAACTAGATTCACGAAGAATACGGATAAAAGATAATATATAAATATATATTAGATAATAAAATAGTTAATTTATAGAGAAATATATACCTGAAATTATTTTAAAATTTAAAAATGAATTAACATTGCTTCACTTATAGTGCCCATTGAGCAATATAGATAGAGTTAAAACTATAGTACAGAGACAGGTCATAATTTAATCCAAAAATCGAAAATGTACTCGCATCAGTATTAGACCGGGAATAAATAGAGTTTAAATAATTGAAAAATATATTACATACGTCAAACTAATCAGAACTGTGGACACCATTAACAATAATCTTAGCTGGACCGATCACTATCAAATTTGTTTTTACGCACGCGTTTACAGAACTCGCAAAGTTTATTGCAGAATACGGATTCAGTACGAACAATGAATATTTTATGTTTTTGGAACTCAGATTTATACTGATTGATATATTAAATTATGCAATTTGCATATTACGACGATTTGTCAGGTATTCATTGAAATTGCTTTTCTAAACTTAATCAAATCTTCATGATGCACTTTTGTGTTGGTACATAAAAAAAACTCGCGTTCCATCTCCTGAAAATTATGAAGGAACCTCAGATCGAATATTACTATAGTCTAATCTTCAGAGCCGGTTAAAATGGACCGATTACGATTTTTCGGGGTGAAGCCGTATACGGGATTTTGAATTTTTATTTCGGGAATTGGATTTTCGAAATCGTGATTTTCTACGGTCTCTGTGTCTAAAATCAACGTCAGCCGTGAAAACGTGCAGTACGCGATTTGCACGTGACACACACGTATGCATACATCTGTGATATAGAATTTAACGACAGCATTATGTGTTTGCGGACATTATGCATGTGTATTTAAATTGAAACGACTACGAAAATCGTATAGGGAGGCGTGGTGGAGGTACGTAAAATAATACAAACACGATTGTCGACGACTAACTGGGGTGAACGCGCGCATGCCCGATAAGGAGCAGCCGTCACCGCGACATTTACACCAAAGGGTTAAGTCGCACGAGCAAGTATAGTGATATATACATATATACGTAAATTTATCGTATACGTGTTTCGTGTATGTGTGTGTGTATGTGTGTGTGTGTGTGTGTGTGTGTGCGTGTGTGTCATTAGACGCGTTCGTTATAATATAGCTAAAGCGATTATCAACGTCCAATGTCACGTAGTGTGTGGGCTAATATATATATACTTTACATTCTAACTCCATCCGGCAGCATTATAATATAGTAAGAATATCACATTATACAATAATAATATTATTATTATTATTATTATTATTATTATTATTATTATATTATAGCGTTCCGACGGAATCACTGTCTAGCGTGTCCACACTGAACGTCACACACACTACGCGGTTTCCCCACTGATAATAAAATGAAAATAGAATGGATAAGACATCAACATCAATGTGTTTCGGCGATAAGAAAACTGAGGCGACCAATCAAATCATCTGAATATCTGATATACGTGTTATCATGGCAGTATGGAAATAGTAGTGTCACTGCGAAAGTACGACGGCCGGATTGATACTAATTCGTTTCTGGTGTCCCCTCGTCCGTTGCATGGGCAAACTGATAGTAAGACCTAGGGACAATTAAATTACAGATGACAACAAGACCGATAAGGTGACAATTAGACCACGCATAAAAATGCAGGTGATATTTAACACTCTCAAACAGTTTTACATTTGTTCTAATTGTTTTAAATGACGTCTTGTTATCATTTTGATTTTTTTTTCTTTACGAAATCTAGGGACAAAAAGACCGCAGATGAAAATAAAATACTAAGATTACTGTGGTCTAATTGCCACATATTTTTTACAATTGGTCTAATTTCAATTCGATTGTCTTATTATTATTTGCGGTTTTGTTGATCCCAAATTTTGTAACACGTTTGAGGGACATCAAGGCCTTTTTTGAGACATGTAAACGGAAAACATTCGTACGATTGGTATGACAGAAATTGTGTGACGGAACTTTGCGATTAAATAAAGTCACATCTACTGAAACCATAGAATCAACACAAGAAATGTCACATAATAGTATCGCATTAAAAGCAGCAATAAGGGAATAGCTAAATAGGTAATATAAGTATTTTTATTAATCAGTCACGAGTCATTTAAAAAAACCCCGTCAAAAATGAAAAATATATAAAATGTGTAGTTAGCATATCATAGAAGCAAATTTTAGCTAGAAGAGCATCGTCTAAGACTTTGCAGAAGTCATCCACCTCCAGACCCTATTTATGAACATTTATTTAAAAATATATTATAAACGTCATTGATATTCTCGGATCATGTATTATCCAAACAATGAGTTGTATTAATTTTAAAAAAAACTTGTTTTTTTTTTTAGACTGTTAACAAATGTGACTTTCCATGACAATGTGGCATGTAAATAATTTGTCGTCCTAATAAATCTTACGAATTATTTTCAACCCAATGATACCAGTTAAGGTTAATCCCGTAGAATCAAAAATAATTTCAATTGGGTAAAAATAGTTTAGGCAGTTCTACAATATAACCTCAGTCGGCAGTCCAATATCTCTATACTCATATATTCGCCGTGTCGTTTGATAAGTGCTTATCGCGAAACCCACAGAGTTCGAAAACGTCCCTTTTCATTTTGTTATCATATCTGAACATTTAAACGTGTACCTGTATAATTTATAAATTCCCCAAAGCACGGGTTAGGCACAATCTTTCGTTATACATTCCAATATATAATAAAATATCGCCGCTAATATGAAAATATTTGTTACGTACGGACCGTCCAACTATGTATATTTTTGGTGAGGGGAACGTCAAAAACCCGTAGCCGGGGGTGAGTTCAACATGCTCCCATGTATACGGCGGGACTTTAATATAATTTAAATACAACAACGCGTGCCATACCCGCCGGGTTAATGGAAACAAAATATTGACCCGAACCCCAGTGGTTTGTTTCTTATTAATTTTAAATTATAACTTTTGAAACAATTTAAATAATTTTATACTTTGGAACTTCGTACATTACACTGTGCGATATCTGGTAATAATATAACCGAACATTATTACATTATATTCATGTTGGTGGTGAAATAACTGTGGATTCTGCGATCATCTATAATATCTACTCAATACGTATACACAGCGGACAGCGGTGAATTTGAGATGGTGGTCTAGAAGTACAATATTATGAGCAGAATCAAAAATACATCATATTAATTTCATAAAACGTTTTTAAATATGTTTATATGTCGAATTCAGTCCAGTAAATTGTCGTCAAATCGATTGTCAAATCATATAAGTTATGATTCTTTTGCCGGTTAATCACGTTTAATTATTTTTTAAGTAGACCTTCCCCTTCTCCCCTATGATAAAATAATGAAAATACGGCACAGAGATTACCATTTCATTATGATACGTATTACACATTATATTATATACACTGATCTGAAATGGATTATCAAATACCAATGTCCCATAATTCTACAAACATTTGCCGGGTTAATATATTATATAACTTTTCGATGTCCGTTTCGCCAAGTTAGTTCTCGCTAGCTGACTTTTATTTAATGAATTTTATTCAATAGAAAATGACTATTTTTATTTACTATTCCAATCGTTTTAATAGAACATTCAATATGTTTACATTGCATTTGAATATAACTTCAAAAATATGCCGCAGGCTTATATATAGAATGAAAAGACTTTATTGGTCCATTTTTTTTAAATCGATTTTTTTATACAGTCTTATTAGCATTTTTATGACGCCCATTTTAAGCCAAATACGAGATTTGTAGTAGAGGTCTGTTAACAAAGAAAATACGGAAAATAAAAAGGTTCTATATATTGTACAGCATAAAAAATATTACGGGTTGAATTTTGAAAATAGGTACTATCCTAAACAATTATTTAAAAATGCCATGATTGAATTATTTCATTCTAAGCTAGTGGTACATTAAAAACGATTTTATGACATTTTTCCTAATTTGGTTTTCTCATTTATATTTCTCCATAAAAATAAAAAACACATTTCACAAAATGTTTCAGTAGGTATATTGTCTAAAATTTGAAAATTTCGCAATGGAATGGAAAAACAATTATTTAGAGTAAAATTTACCATATAATAATGTTTTTTGGAAAAAACTCATTTAGACTATAAATTAAATATAAAAAACACTTTCCCAACCTCTCTCTTGTTCAATACTTCGTAAATTTATTGACTATTTTTTAAATTAATTAATACAGCTTTAGTTCATCCACTTTATTAACACATGTACTTTTTGGACAATGTGCGATTTTTATATTATCATATTATATTATTGGGTAATCAGTATTTTTCCAGGAGTATTTCATAGAGATAAACTCAAAAAATAAGAATGGATTACACTTGTAATTACGCTATTTTAATATGGTGCACTACTCATTAATTTTATATGTATGTAAGGAGTTAATTTTAAAAACAAGTGGGGGAACAAGTGACTTGTTAAGTTACAAATTAGTAATTTTCTGTAACAATGGTTACGTTTTGATAACATTTTAACGCAATACTTCCCAGTTTATAGTATTTACTGTACAATTTGATTGAATACAATAGATTCAATAACGTGTAGACTGTAGGAACAATAGATCATACCTATATATTGTATAAAAAATTTTATTCGTACGATTTATATTTGGTGCTTTTCTTTGTTATAAATAATATAAATGAGTCCCGTACTCAACTTGATCGATTTTTTTATACTCGCAGAATATTATAATCCGATTAGGAAATAATACACGGAACTTTCATTCAATTCCATTTTAGAGGGAATATAATCGTAGATATTTTGTGGCAAACGCGAATAAACAGTTGAAAACAAAAAACGGCAATAAAACAATGTAAATACAAAAATGCCCGCTAGTTATATTTTATTTTAAAATTCGTAGTAATTCGATTTTGCTCGAAACGATACAAAAGGCACTTTCAGCAATCCAGCTCCATTATAATTCATATCAAAGGTGGAAATATGACATTCCGAGAAAATGTTTTTGGTTTCCAAATTATTTTATTTCGCATGCCGCCAAGTTAATTCCTGTACAGTGTACATGTAAAAAACATATTCAAAAACAGGTTATAAATTACTGATTTAGTACACTATAATATTATTATTATTATTATTATTATTATTATTCCCGGTAATTGTATAGGGACACACTCATTTTCTCAGTTCATTTTTATGTTTATGGTTAGGTTGTTCTATAATTTAACTTAATTACTTTAATTATTAGGTAGGTATAATAAAACATTTTTACAAAAAAAAAAAATATATTTATCTCCATGATTTTTTTTAGTCGTTAGTTTTTTACATTCTAAGTGGAGCGAGGAAGCTATTGATTTTACAATGATTAACTAGTTAAGTCAAATTAAAAATAAATAATAATTGATTTAAGTGAAAAGTTACTTATTGTTTTAATTATAAAAGAAAATTAATTTCAATTAAATGTGTATATAAAAATAAATAACAAGTTGTAATATTTCTTTTTTAACTATTTATTTTAGTCGAACAATAATGACTTTTTTTCTTAAAAATCTTAATATATGCGGTAGGTATTGATGAAAAAAATCATAACATATTGGAAAATAAATTTGTTTAGTTATGCAGTAAATTAATATTATTATCATAATCAAATAATAAGAAATATAAAACGAAATTTTAAGAATCGGTGTCCAGATATAAATAGAATTTGGTCCATCGTCTCTTCGACTCTCAAACAGGATAGTGTACTTATTAGTATTATTTTAGATTTGAAAGCAAAGATAAATCACTGCATTCTAAAAATAATTGTGAGCGAAATTCGGTATAATATTGTTTTTAAAAGATGTGTAATCATTATAACTTTATTGATTATTTTCACATTTTCTGTTATAAAAATGAATTTTTTTTCACGTTTATGAAAATTACTTAAAAAATCAAAAAAATTCATGTATAAAATCCCAATTAAAATGAATGTATCATAAAAAAACCTCTGTATGTAAAAATTCTTACTCGCCCCTTTCTACCGAAAAAGTGTATATAAATTGAATAATAAATAAATGATGAAAAAATGCCAATCAGTAAGGAGTGGAAGCTTTTTACTCATTGGGTAGGATACTGGTGGTAAATATATTAAATTTTAAAACAATGATAAATTGTTTTGAGCGAAGCTTCGGTATATATAACATGTATACATATGTACAAATAATAGTCATAATATCATGACATTTTCACACAAACTGTATTAAATAAAATATTAACGAAGTATTTTCCAAATTTTAGGTTAATTATAGCAATTTTAAATTTTCAAAAGTTTTTTCACCATTAAAGAGTTAATTTTAGGTTTTAAGAATTAAAAATTATATACGATGTCAAAAATACGTCATTTTGCTATATTCTAAAAATTGGTAATTATCAACTATGTGTGAATGTCGGCTATATAAGACTTTGTCGTATGACTTGAGCTCTCACATTGGATTTTACTTGTAGGAAACGTTGTCAAGTGCAATTGGTATGAATTTTATTTAATATTTTCATACATTTTTTTTTTTTCATAATACAAACATTTTGACAAAATCATAGATTGTATATCATACAATGTCGAGTATCTTTCTTGAATTAACAGTATTAATATTTTGGTATCCATGACAAAAATTTTACTCGTTATATTTAAGACTATACAAAGTCGTACGTCCTATGGACGAAAATCCGAGACAGCTGGGATCGAGTTGCAGGTCGGAGCTAAACTCACGTAGTTGCACGACTTGTCAGGTTTAATGTGAGAGTACCGATTATATTCCAAAGGTTGGAAAAGTTCACGTATATTCGTCTGACTACGTACGTCCAAAAGTTGCACGTAGTTGGTTCCAGTGTAATACTGGCCTAAATCCTGACCCCTGAACACCGTAAAATAATAATCTGACACAAAACATAAAATCAATTAAGACCCCGTATAGCTCCGATCGGAATCTAATAGTCCGGGCAAATTTTTTGTTTACATTACGTTAAAATTCGTGATTATATTTTTATGGGCATCTAGCGAAAAAGGTAGTGGAGGCAATGACTCTCAGGATAAGAATCATTTGTGTACAATATTACAACGGTTAGTACAATAACGTCTTCTTTTCCTTCTTCTTCTTCTTCTTCTTCTTCTTCTTCTTCTTCTCTTCCAACTATTTGGGGTCAGCCACCGCAGTCCTACACTTCCACTTAACCGTCTAATCTTATCTATATCTACTAATCTTACTGCCTCAGTCTCTTCCTTTTTTAATACATGCTCAAATATCTATTTTCCCTCATTTTCTCAACTATCGAAACTACTCCTATACTATTTCTTATATACGGATTCCTTATTTTGTCCTCTCTGCTACACTCATTCTCTGTCTATCTTCCTATCTACTGTCCAACATTTTGTTCCATACATCATTGCAGGTTTCATCACTGTCTTATAAAATTTACCTTTTAACCTAATAGGGATTCCTTTATCACACAAAACATCTGATGCTTCTCTCCACTTCTTCCATCCACACTTAATCCTATGTTTCAAATCCTCTTCGAAACCCCCATCTTTCTGTACGACAGACCCTAAATACTTGAACTCAACCTCAGTCTCTTCCATTTGATCTCTACTCAACATTATTTCTAGTCTTTCCCTATTCCCTCTGTGTTCCTTGTCACTAAAATAATACTCTATATACTTTTTATAGATTTTTTGTTCCTACTAATTTTTAGTCCTTTACTTTCAAGAGACTACCCTCCACTCTTCAAATCTACCATTGACTTCCTCAGGACTTTCTCCTATCAGAACTGTATTATCTGCAAACAGATGGTTTGCATCATGAGGTATCATACACCATGGTACCACACTCTGTATATCCTTTGTTATTGCATCCATTACCAAGGTAAAGGACTCAATGCAGAACCCTGATGCACTCCCACTCTGACCCTAAAATCCTCAGGTTCTACACATAGACTCGCATACACATACACTATTATACTCGCCCTTTCATGCATGTCTTCGAACACGTTCACATACACCATTGGTAATTCTATCTTCATTAATGCCCATTTCAAGACCTCCCTATGAACGCCGAAATAAGTCTTTTCTAGATCAACAAATTTCACAAATTCCTTATCTTATTTCTGTACCTATCTAAAATTTGTCACACAAAATAATGGCCATTGTTGACAACTCCCAGGCATAAAACTAATTCCCAAACTGATTTCTAGTGACAGTTGTCTCACTTCTTACTCTTTTATCTATTATCTTTTCCAATTCTTCATACCGTGGCTGATAAGTTTTATCCCTCTATAATTTCCACAGTCCTGTACACATATTTTACCGTTAAATATTGGTAGCGCACAATTCCTCCTCCACGTTTCTGAAATGTTTTCTTCAACTAGTACCTTATTAAAGAAAATTCTCAGCCATTCTCTACCTAAACATCCCAATACTTCCCATAGTTCCCGTACGCAATAACGTATCGTGTAATATTATCGTGCATCATTTACCATCTATACCGCGTGTAAACGCATTCCACGTAGGAAAACATTACCTTGGTATGTCGGATAACTATTTCATTACGGGTCGAGCCCGAATATACATACGTGTATGCATATTATACGGCCCGGAATCGGCGGAGGGCGCACAATATATAACACGATATAATTCTCGGCCGTTGATATTGATAACGTTACGCTAAAAGCTTGGCCGTGTAAACACGTCCCGTGGGGGGGTTGGGGGATAATTTCAACGCCACCGGTCCAGTTAATATGTTATACATGTGCGAGTGTCGGCGTGTATACCTATGCGTATATTATACGATACGAGTACATGTTATTATTATTATTATTATTATTATTATTATTATATGCATGCGGATGGGTGTGCGCGAAAGGGGTAGGTAATGAAGAATTACGATCCTAGCCTAGGGACAGACTCGGTGTAATATAAACCCATTCGGTTTTTGTGCGAGAGGGACGGCGTGTGTGTGCGCACGGCAGGGACCGAAAGACCAACGTTCAGAAATTAGGCGTCATCCCTTCCCACAGCACCCCTTTAATAATCAACAAACACGTGCGAAATGACTGTGCCATTTGAATTTACGACGCTCGTGAGACTTTTGACCGACAACGGGTCTACACTCCCCCGCCCCTCCGTATCACCCGGACCATTGCCGGCCCCGTACGCCAACGCATTATTTCTCCGGTGTGAAACACGATATTGTAATATAATAATCATAATAATAATAATAATAATAATAATAATAATATTATACAACTGTGTGTGTGTGTGTGTGTGTGTAATGATTAGGTCGTAGTATTATTATATTCGAACTCGCCGCCAAACACAAAACTGTTTCGTACCAATAACGTGTGCAGCCCATTATATGATATATGTGCAACACGAGGCCGCGGCTAGTGCGATTTTTTCGGCAAGTCCAGACACACTCAAAACTATATACCTATAGAACATAGGCGGCACTTGGTAAAAACTAATGAGGGTGCAAAAATTCTTATGATTCATAAACCAACTATATACAGCAATATACATTTCAAGGAATAATAAATAAAGTATTAGCATTATAGAATTCTATGGTATTAAAGTGGTTTATCAAATTATTATCGATAAAATTTGGTATTTTGTCCAATAATTCTTATATTAAATGTTATTTTTAACAACACACTATGAAAATTCGAAATGCATTTATTATACATTTCGTACAGCATAGTGCGCACACTTAGTGCTCTAAAATACACTATTTAGGTATGAGTTTGTTATATGGCAATATATAATAGATGATATTTTATTTAATTATTTTTGTCTGTTGTCTGTGGGTGCAAAATGATACTTCTGCCCCCACAAAATAATTCTCATGGGTGCAATTGCACCCTCATGCCCCCCCCCCAAATGCCGCCTATGCCTATAGAGTATAGTATTTTAAACATATTTTAATGGACATAATGACGTATACCTATTGCAATAGACATGTACTGGCATTTTGGAAGTAGTTTTAATTTTTAAGCTTCAAATAACCCAAAAACCTCTCCCCATCGAATAAAATCTTAGCACAACGTTTATTTTTCACAAAAAAAAAAAATTTAAAAAAAACGTAACTGCAGTAGCTATACAAGGTTGAATTGTACTTAAGAGGACGCTACCCACACGTTGGTTGTCTCAGTTTTACATACGCATAACATAGGAAATCTACGTACCGCGTTCTTACTAGTTACTACTACAGTTTATTTATAATTAATATTAGAGTGAATTTACCTATTATCAAATTCGTAGATTAGAACTTAAACTATGCTCTAGCGTAGAGTTTTTTAAATTTAATTTTCATTTTTAAAACTAGTTATACACGAACAATAAAAAAATGAGTTATTTAAATACTTATAACTTGTTTAAAAATAAAAATATTTTAAAAAAACTCCAAGCTAGAGCACAGTTTATATTTTCCTATAAAACTTTTTACATTTATATTAATTATAAATGAGCTGTAGTAAGAATGTGGTACGTCGATTTGCTATGTAATGAGTATGTAAGACTGAGACAACTTATACGAAATATTTTTTGTATGCCCTCTAAAAAATTGATACAAAATTACTAGAGGCGGGTTGAACTCGAACCAAACTTCGAATTTACAACAGTGTTGCCCCAAGAAATATTCAAGAGGGGAGGGCTGACAAAATAATTTCTTGAAAATGTAAGTAAGGAAAAAAAGAATAACTAGGTTAGTTTAGTGGTGAACGCTAACACATTCGAAAAATGTTCGAGTTCGAATTTTTTAACTGAGTTCAGGTTGTGTTCTTCTTTGTATTACTTAATAGTTTGACTTTGAAACGCGAATCCAAACTATTGAAGTTCAGTTACATTTTTCGAACTTTAAACTGTTTGACCACCTCTGAAAATTACGTATGTTTTATTGAAAAAAAAAATCATGAATGTACCTCAAAGAAGGTCATTCGCCTTGTATTTCTGTACTTTTTTTTGTAACAATTTTAAATTACAATATATTTATCTAGTTTATTTTAAATTTACATATTTTTAATATACCAATCATATTTTATTTTCTAACAAATGTTAACTAACGATTTTGAGGGAGCTTTGTGTAATTATTAAAAAAAAAATAACAATATGACGTATTCATGACTATTATATTTATTGTTTAGTTTCTTCCGTTATAAAAGCTAGTTTTTCTCTACGCTTAAGAAAACTACCGAAAAATAAAAATAACAACTTCAAAGTACAAACTAGAACCAATTTTCAATTATAATAAGCTCTTTACTCTTAAGCTCCTCGATTCCTTTTGAACAAAAAAAAAAAAACAAAAAATAGTTTGAAATTGATTTGCCGTTTTTATACTTTAAATTTCAATGGATATATTTTTAGAAAGTAAGGATATTAATATATAATTTATAGTGCATATTTCTAACGTTTTTATAAATCCAAGCTCTAGTGATCAAATTTTGTGAAGGGACTTTAGTTGTTTAGTCCTACCATAATATATTATGTTGGTTAGGTTAACCTAGTAATTGATTTTCATAAAAATATATATATTAAAATAAATGATTTAGATACCTACTTAAAAAAAAAGATCAATTTTGTCTAGAGTTTATAAATCGTAAATTTTATGCTAATTTAGTTGATATAATATCAGAATATCTCTTAAAATGATATATCACGAGATGTTTAAAATATTATGGGTTGTCTATATGATTTTTTTTTTTTTCATTAATTAATGTATTTTAAAATCGTGCATATATTAAATATCCTATGTTACCTATATAAATAATCATTATTATCAGATATTTTAATAATTAGCACAACATAATAATAATAATCGTCAATATTATTAAATATATTAATGAATTTTTATCAAAATTAACTACTAAAATTAAGTTCAAATTCATTGAAAAAATAAACGAAATTTTTTTTAAAAAAAATTTATTCAAACGAAAATTAAACTTTATTCGCTTCGTTAGTGCATTTTGAACTAGTTAATTTCAAAGTTTGTGTATATCTTACCCCGATTGGAGTACAATGTGTATTTTTGCGTAAATACTCGTATATTCCTCGGACCTTATGTTCGTGTGTGAGAATTTAGATAAGTTAAATTTTTTTTTTTATTCATTCCAACGCCTACTAAGACATCGAAAGTCGGCATTTGTAATATTATTGTATTCTCGTACAATTGATACTATTTTTTTAACTAAATAGTTGTTTTAAAATACGATCACAGGACTATACGAAATAAATATCAAAACATTTATATAATATTATTAAATTATTTGCATACATTTAATATTGATGATTAATTACTGTTTTTAATACAGAATATATCTTCAATTTTATACATACAACATGCATATTATATAAAGTACAATATTATTATTATCGCCCTATATACACATACATATAATCTCGTGTTGCTCTGCTACGAGTGGATAATCGATTTTTCAAACAGGGTACCTATGTGTATACGCGAAAAAGTTTTTAAAACCTTTATAAAATGTATTTATATAAATATATATATATATGTGTGTGTGTGTGTGTTTATATATATTTTTATTTTTTATTGCCAATTTAGTTATATCTCAAATGAAAATGTGCTTTTGAAATGTACGTAAACTGAAAACATGTATACAGAAATAATTGTTTCTGCTACGGTAAAGCGAAAATTAATTCGAATTGAGTATAACTTTTATCTCCAGAACTTGTACATTATTAATCACTATCAGCCTAGATGTCCGTTAATGTTAAAACATATATATATATATATAGGTTACTATTTATTTTAATCTGAACCATAACACCTGATAGGCTCCGCGGTAGATATTTCTTGAACCAAAATAAGCTGCTTTGGAACTAACTAATTGTTGTGAATTATGAAACAGAGAAATTCAGTATTGTGGCCTTCAACGTCTAAGTTTTAATCGGGGCTTAAAACAGCTTTCAAAAAAGTAGGTAATCGGTAACCGCTAATCGTTATGTTTTTAGTATGATTGTTACTGCGGTTACTATAAAAGTATAACGAATCTGATGTTATGACCGGGGTTACGGTTTAAAAACCATTGATTAATTTTTCTGGTAATCGATTACCACAATTAAAAATAAGTATATAAAAAAATACTTCACTCCCATAAACCAAAAATGAAAAAATATAAACAATATTTTGTGAATTATTTAAAAAAAAAAAAAAAAATTAAAAATTATGTAAAAATGTTATGACCGGGGTTACAGTTTAAAAACCACTAATTAATTTTCCTAGTAATCGATTACCGCAATTATAAATAGGCATTAAAAAAAAAATACTTTACTCCCATAATCCAAAAATGAAAAATTGTAAATCATATTTTGTAAATTTGTCAATTTTATAAATTAATTTAAAATTAAAATTAAAAATTATGTAAACATTTTTGTTTTACAATTTAAATTTTCTATTCTATTACATTTACAATACTTTTTTATTATTCTGTGGAGTAGTATGAACGAGATTCTAATAAATATTTTTCAATTTTATATTATTATTTCTCTTTAAATACTATTCGATTTATGTATAGTTATAAAAAAATATAGTACTTAGATGTCCAATTCCGTAGATCCGTTTTGACATGATGACAACAATTTTTATGAATCCGTAATGTTTCAGTAATTAATATAAAACAAATTAATATTTCGTTGGTTAATAATTGATTAAAATGAAGAATCCAATAAATTCGTTGACATTTTTAAAGAACGTGAACGTATTATTTGTAAACAAATATATATGCAAATTTATTTTTACACATTTAAAATGAACGTGAACGAGTTAAATTTTCAAGCAAATATTCCGAACACTGCAATTTATGAAATCAAAACCGAAACCAAATCTGATTTAATTAACTGTTTCAAAAATCATTCTAAATAAAATAAGTCAGGGAAGCGCACTCTGAGAGGTGCTACATTTATTTTAAACAATAAACTACTATATTTATTATTTATAAACAATTTTTAACATATTATGTACTTATATAATATATGCATAGAAAACAAAACAAATAATATCTTTTAACCAAATCAACAAGCTCGTAATTTTGTACTATACTATACTATACTATATAGACAAACTGACGAACACGACCAAGATATAAGGTGTTTAAACTTATGTTTTGAAATGTAAAACGATGAATTCATTTTTTATATATTTTTTATTTTAGGTTTCAAAACATAAGTTTAGACACTTTATATCCCCGTTATGTCTGTCCGTCGTATAATTACGAGTTTTTTGTTTTGGTAAACGGGGAATATGGTCTTTATTCGTTTTATAATGTTTTCACACTATTACGAGAAATATTGTTGATTTTTGTTACCAGGGACATTGATATTATTTGTTTTATTTTATAATATTTTTAGAGGTATCAGGAAAAAATAGCAAAAGAAAAAAAAGCGAGGAAAAAAACGCAATAGAAAAAAAAGCAAAGGTAAAAAAAGCAACCGGAAAAAAAAGCAAAAGAAAAAAATTCAATATTTTATAAGTACCTACATTATAATAAATAATTATAAAATAAAAAAGTAACTGTCAAGTATATTAGGTATTTTCGTAATATATATAACACTTATTATATTAATTAAAGATACCTATTTAAGAATCAATATTTTTTTGGTTCTGAGTGGGTTCTGTACCCCTGGACCCCTCCTGTAAAAATGCAACTATATATATATATTATTATTATTATTATTATTATTAATTAAATATATTTATTTTCAAGCCCCACTGTCATTGAAAAATCTTGTATTAATGTATTATGATTTATGATATTTATATAGTATATATATATATATATATATATACATTACATAAATAATGTC
>JAIPRL010000780.1:0-36814 GCA_025469235.1 Pemphigus obesinymphae | reverse complement strand
AAAAAATATTAACCGTTTTTCAACACCGAACCCGGAATCCGGAAAAAATTAAAACCGTTTTTTGACCACGTATCAGAAACCCGGAAAAATTTTAACCGGTTTAAACCCGTAACCCGAAACCCGAAAAATTTTAACCCGTTTTGACTCCCTGGTTAAATCTACACTAGAATTACATATTATTTGATTTTACGTTTTTCTCGTAATCTGTATTACTTTTATAATAATAAACAGGCACGTTCAATACGTTAAAACAATTCTATGTGATAGGTAAAATTATTAAAAAAATAATGTCCTGAGATAATATCGAGTAATATTTTGTCGTATATTTCATACGAATATAATATATACCGAGATTTAAGAGAAGATATCCTGTCTGACGTGAGAAGTTTCTACTGAGGCCCCCGTAACCACCTTTTAAAATTATTTCCTTGGTGTTTATTGGCAAGAACAATATTACAATTCATTCTTCTAGCAAAAGTATTGAATATAATATTTTATAAATTAATAATTGGGGCCGAAAAACAAAATTATCGAAAATTCTCTAAATGACATCATGCCTAAAAAAAATTATAATAAAATTTAAACTGTCATTTTCTATAAAAGAAATAGACTAACGCCCCCAGGTAAACGATAACAGATAACATTATTTTATCCACTATAAATATATCATTAACATTTTAATCGGCATGAGATAGAGTTATTGAAACATCAGTTGAATCCAAACGTTGATTATAATGATAATATAATATTTTGGATCGCATAAAATCTTTGTGTTTTGAACAGTCAGTTTTTGGCGATCAACGATGAAGACAGATGAAATACAATACCTATAGTACATAATATATAATATGCGTTATTATTGTGGAAGAAATGAAAGAAAGTTAAAAATATATTATTGTCGTGCAGAATAAGATATTAGACATTGATAATTATTATTTATTATGATAAAATACACACTTTTTTAAGTCCGCCATAAAAGTAGATCGTCATGTTGTAACCATATTAGTTAATGCAACTATGTGTAAACCTGAACCAAAAAAAGGAATTATATTATGATATATCATATTGATACACTACCAGAAATTGTGTAATTGAATTAGTTGTAAATAATTTGATAACTGTATTAGCCACTAATTTCATTAGTAATTTCTAATTAACATAATGTAACATAAATATGAAAATTGTCACCAATACTACACTCAGCTGCATTTACAACATGATGAATTTATTTTGGATTACTCAAGAGTGTTTATTCTGATTAAACATATCTTGTAGTATTATGACATGATAATAAAAGTAACTATTTCGAGCAATAACGTTTATAAGTTATATTATAATCATTTTAAGTTTGTATTCTGCAATATCACGAAAAATAATAAAATATATATTCGAGGTTTCGAGGTTACGAGAGTCAATATTATGTTTTACGGCGATTCCTGAACTTGGTATAAATAAATTACGGTTATAAACTCATACCTAATGGTTATAAACTTATAACCTAAGTTAAAAAAAGGCTTTAAATTATATACCAGTACCTGGAACTTTAACTGAAAGTAACCGGTTTAGAACCCTATAGCCTTTTGTAAATCATACAACCCGACTCTAAACTAAAACTGAAATCCAATTAAAAAGTTATAAAAAATATCTCCTTTTTATTAGTTTTCTCTAATAATATTTCATATGGAAAAAGAATATCCATTGAAAATGCCAAAATGCAAAAAAATAAAGAAAATCTACTTATTTCCCTGGATTTTCATGAATTAAAATAGGCACATTTAAATGATATAATACGTGAATATTTAATACAAACTCATCATACCTATATTTATATTTAAAATGTTTAGATTTTGAATGATGCGAGTAATCTATTAGTTTTACAATGATATTTATTTTCAAATTTAAATTTGCAATTTTAAATCAGCAACTTTTTGGCAAGAAGGAGTTAAGTAGGAATTTTTAAGAAAATAGCTTTCTTGACAGTAATGTGGTTTTAGTTGGTACTTTGGAGAGGTCATTATTCGATTTTTTCAGTAGTTTCTTTAAGCGTAAAGAATAACTTTGATAATGGAAACATTTTATAAATGTAGACGAAATAACCAAATAACAAATACAACTCTTAACAAATTATTATTTTTTAAATTATTACAACGAAGCTTTGCTTAAAATCATATTCCAATGAGTTATCACTACTTTCAAATTCACACTACTACTCGAAGTGCACATTTGTTTTATAATGAAATTATATTTGAGAGTGATCTATACATCATTTTTCGCGTTAATTAATTATTTCGATATTTTTAACAATTTGTTTTATATTTATAAAAAAATCTTTGAAAACGGCTGTGACTGGTTGTAACCGTTTATGACCGGAACGTGAAATCGGCATTTTTTAAATACCCGAACCTAACCCAGAAACCGAAATACGTAGGTATGTATTTCAAACAACCTGAATACCAATCGGAACCGTGTAAATCAATAGGATTACAGTCCCTGTTTTATAAAAATCAACAATAAATCATGTTTGTGTTCTTATTATTATATTATGATTTATACTTACGACGATAAAACGTAGTAACTTACTAATAAACTTGTCAATCTGTATCGATATGAATACGCGTTTGTTCGTTCTAACGGTTTGACCAAACGACGCAAAATTTTGAACACATCTCTGTCGTTTTCCCGGCAAAATGTAGAAATACAATATATTAAAACGTGTCTTTGGGGTTGGTTTTTTTAGGGAAAAAAACCCCGATCACACGTCGAAGACCGCAAACAAACAATTTAAAAAAAACATGTGCCCGTATACTTACCTATACGCTTGTAGTTAGAATGACTTTTCATCGAAAATGCTGGTAAAATTTTATAAAAAAAAAAAAAAAAAGTACGTTTTGTATAAACTGGATTTTGCCCCGTTTCACTCTGGCCCGGCGATATGATTAAACGCCATACCGTTTTAACTTGGAGTACGGGCCGCGGGTACATGTTACTATTACTATATATGATAAGAATACCAGGACGGTATAGTGCGTACAATGTCGTTCATTATTACTATCGAGCATTCCCGACCTTTGTCAAGAACGCCACTCCTAAAAAGGGGGGGGGAGGGCGCTCGAGAAACAATACGGAGTATTATAACACACTAATAGCGACCTTTTTGGTGAACGGCTGAAAGGGGAATTATCTAATAATATCGGATCGAACGGTTTTCGCGCATTGTAATTCGTACACTATATAGTACACTGCTACGGGACTTAACCGCCACTCGTCGGATATCACAAAGGAGGGACTGCAGCAGTCATCCGGTCGTTATTCCGATCAATATTCATTTGCGTCCGCCAATGTGATCGTTTTAAGCGTGTTCCTGGCATTTTTTTTTTTTTTTTTTTTTTTTTTGTCTTTCTCGTTTTACAAATATAATATAGAGCCATATTTATTTACGAGTCACACTGCCCCCTCACTTCTGAAATTCACATAATATTTTAAGAAAAGCTCCATTTATATAGACACACTCTCTCTCTCTCTCTCTCTCTTTCTCTCGACAGACTAAAATACAGTCTTAGGCTGCGGTCACAGTGGCACCGACGTCGGCCGATTCGACCGACGACCGACGTCGGTGAAACTCGCCCGATCATTTTAAATAAAGTAAATATTATACAATAGTGGTCACAGTGCCTCCGACCGCATCGGCCGAATACACCGACGTCGGATATCCACCGGACGAAATTCAATTTCGTTTGTTTTTATCGGCCGATTCGGTCGACGTACGTCAGTTCTTTTACGTAATATTTTTTACAATCTTCGGAAGTTTGATTGCTTTTGGATTTTTTCTCTTATATTTTCCAATATATAATATAAAGTTGATTAAGTCATTCTCATATATTTGAAAAAATCTTCATCCTGTTCCAATAGTTGGGGAAATAACGTATGGAATTCTCCATATTTTTCCCTATCCTTGAAAATGTCATTTGTGTGATGATTTCGCTTTTTTAATAATAACAATTTGATAGCAGAACTTGTTTCTAACAATACAAGAGAAGGGACATCCATTTCAACCTGTACTCATTGCAGTGAAATGAACAACTGTCGGCCAATTTTATCGGCCGACCGACGTTGGTGCCACTGTGACCGCAGCCTTACGTCGATTTTCGGATTTATGTCACATTACGGTGATACTATTTGTCGGAAATTTCGGAATGTGATTGGTTGTACACAACTCGATAACACTATCATTTCATTTTATCGTGCGAATTATGAAAAATTATTTTACTACATCAAGTAAAATAAATCCGAAAATCGTTAAAAGCCTACACTAAGTTTTGGTTAGAACCCTTAGAACGAGTTTGTTTTCTTATCAACGTTCAATTAAATTAAATTTATTCGAAGTCCATATAGAGGTATATGCAATCTTTTTTTAACCGCCTAAAATCGATAGTTTAAAACAATTATTAAACACAAAAATATATATTAAACATTTAACATTAAAAAATAAAAGAATTAGACCTTTATTTGAAATAAAACTTTTGCGAAAGTAAAAATCCACTTCAAATACCCTGTAAACCCCAATGTTCTCATAATTTTAATTATAAAATGTTCTTAAAAATGTTTTTAAACCTGTGGTTTAGTTTTTATTTTTATTCTAAAATGGACTAAGATCTATATTCTATAAAGTCCTAATGAAAGTAATTTCATACGTAGACAAAATCAATAAATTGATATATTTACAACGTGACGATTTATTAAACCGCTAATTATGTAATCATACTAATTGTCAAAGATATTATATAAATTAGTTTATTTTTAAAAATATAAATTTTCAAAATTTAGTTTCCATTCAACATTGAATCAGTAGTTTAAACGATGATTTTATTAAAGTCTTATATTAAAATGAAAATTTTAAATAAAATAATATTAATATACATAATCATTTTTATGTATATAATCATAATTTTAAAAAAGTTTTAATAAAAATTATCTTAATAAAATGTTGCTTAAAATATGTGTCATTAACTTCAATTAATACAAATATTTCGTTTTAGATGTATTGGAATTTCAAAAGTATCAACTTTTTAATATATTCAAATAGTATAGAAGTAATAGAAGTATACTATAAATAGGTTTTATTTTTATTTTTGTACATGTTCTTGCATACCCTAGACACTTTTTCGCAAATATTAAAAATGTTTTTGAGCTTTTATTTGTTTTTGTAATAGAATTGAATGGAAAAGTTCAATTACTTAAACACATTGTATAAAATACTGACCTAAATACATAAAATGTTTTTATTCTCGTGAAAGTATTATTATAATTTATAATATTCGTCTATGTATATACAATATATTTAATGTGTACATATAATATGTTTTAGAGAATTGTTTTTTTTAACGTGACATATATTTTTCTGCCTATCCAGGTGTTTAGTATGGCGTTGATTTACGTCAGCTTAGACGGGGACAAATGGCAAGAATGGCCGATAAAGTTGAGCACAAAGTCGGAGGCCATTAAGGACACCGCTGTAAACATAACCATCAATCTGAAGAACAGGGTGGGACGGTATATCAAGATATGTCTCTATTTTTCTGCTCGATGGATACTCATCAGCGAAGTCTCGTTCGAGTCCGGTAAGTAATATTCGAGACGAACTCCGGTAATCTAACGTAATAATTCTTCTGCTATGTAATATATTATATTACAGTGAATATTCGATAGGTCTGGTGTCGGGGATCATGGAAAATAATAATTATTTTTAAGTTTCCTACTTACCGATTTTTATTTTATTTTATTTTTAACTATCTTATGAATATAATATATTACATTTGTCTTATCAGGAATTTCCTACTCAATTTTATATATTGACGTTTGCAGTTTTTGCAAATTCCATAATTGCAAATACGTACTGTAAAAATGTATCAATTGAAATCTTTATGAATTCGTTTCAAACATATTTAATAAAATGATAACCGATTATTATTATATTTTAATATTTAAATATACCCTATACATATCATTTTCACTGCAAAACGCATAGATCATCACTCACAAACTTAGAACTGAACTCTATTATATCCGACTATAACTATAAAATGTATGGGTATATGTATAGACTTATTGGCGTACAGGGACCGGACAAAATATTATTTCATCTATTCGAAAATAAGTACACGTAAACTAAATATCAGCTATAGATAAACAATCTAATTGGGATTTTGTAATTAATAAATAATATGGAAATTTATGGAGAAATTATTATTATATTGTTATTATTATTATTAATATTATTATTATTGTTCCGAATATCGAGAATTCACCGCACTCTGTTTTTATTTCATCATCTGATATCATACGTGAACATAAAAACCACATCTGTCGCAAACTTTGGAAAGTAAATAACTTGAAAGTGAATAAATAAAACCAAAAATTTAAGTTTTAAACTTCGTCATTCGCATAATACTGTGAGATATTTTTCCTACCTTTATCTATATAAATATATATTTTATATAGTTAGTGAAACGGTAAATCGAAACGTATATCAATATATTATACTGACTTCTATCAAACGATTTTTGATACTAGAGAAGCCAACAATATAATATGTGAGTCAATATGAATTTGGTGTATGTTGAAAATCTAACTTTTTTTTTTCTTTTCAATTTGATATGTTACGCATAATCAACATTTAATTTTATTAAACTCTTAATTTAGTTATGGCATAATTTCGTTTTTATGATTTCCATGGATTTTGATAAATTGGTGAATTTTTAAACGTAACATTATTTTATAGAATATCGATGTCTCTTTAAACTCGCATTTTCTATCACTGTCGATTTATCTATCTTTCTAATTAACAATATAATGTATCAATAGTATATAATTGTATACATAATACATAATTACTACACAAGTTAATTTTTGTGGAGTTTTGATGTACACCCATATATTGTATATTTATAACGAGAGCTATAATAATATAACTGATGAATGATAATATTCGAGTGATACAATAGTATTTACATAAATAATTATCGATTATGAAACGGATTATTGTAAATTGTACGAAAAATTACATTTACCCGGTAAATTTACATACTCACTATATCTACTCGGTTGTCGACGAAATATACGCTTGCGTTACTCCTTTCAAAACCAAATGTTTTCCTGTTGATTGACTTCAGAATTCTAAGGCAGTAGATATAGGTGCGCATCACATACAAAATACACAATAATATACAATACGTACACATCATACTCGTATATATGAGTCATCTTGTTTTCGACTTCTATGACTTTTGACGATTATGAGAATAAAAATGAAAATTCCAGTACGGTTTATATATTATTCACCACCGACGTTCTCCGCCGATCAGAATGAACGCGTCGTCTCGTATATTATATTGGTAGGATTTAAATTTCCGGTCGGTCGCTATCGGTAAACGTTGAAAGATATTACGATACGACGACGACGACGTTCCGCTCGTGTCACACATCACAACGAGATGGGGGATAAGAATCGGCATTTTTCTCTCGCAATAATACCGTTCACCCGAGATACATTTTACTATTATTTCCATACACGAGGCGTTTCGAAAAAAAAACCGCTACCTCGTATTATATACTATACTGCCGAAATGAATAAATCTAAAACGTTTTTATACTATTATACATACCGTACGCGCCTATACTACTTCGAAACAAACGAATTAACTACGTGATCATAATATATACCGTATACGTACGAATTTCTATTAAATTTATCGACATGATATTGTCATTTATAGTAGTTACGCAACGACGGGTTTCTAAGCGTTATTCCGGACAGTTATTCAGTAGTAATGCATCCTGACCAAGTCGCACCATGTTTCTATTTCTCGTGCGTTTGTGATGAATTTGTCGGTTTTTTTTTTTTTTTTTTCTAATATTGTGTAAACAATAATCAATAATTCATAAATCATATACTGCATTCTTATGAAGATTAAAATTGATTCAAAGCCGGTTCGATTCCCGGATGTAGTCCCGGTTCTAAATTCTGAATCTCGTTTAACTTACCCACTCCCGTTGGCCGAACTCCATTTTTCTGTTTTAACCAGCTTTATTAAAGTACGCACACAGTAGTGGGTACTAATATAAACATTTTAGGAATATTTCAAATTAAAAAAAAAAAAAAATGACCAAATGACAACCGTTTTAAATTTGAAAAATTATATAATATAAAGATATTAGTTGGTCGCCAAATAGAACGGTTTTCAAAGTCATTTTGTCGTGTATGCTATGGACCTAAAGTTTAAAACCAAAATCGTCCGAGGAGTTACAGCTGTTTAAAAAATTTCAAATATTAAACAATATGAAATTGTGAAAATAAACTAAATAATATATGTGTAGGTACCTATGAACAAAAATAATTTTCGTATAAGATTAAAAAATCAATTGATACGGTGAACCGGGCATAAATCGATTAAGATTTACAATTATTTTTATCGTGAAGTAAAAACATGTCCACGACAATTAAACGAAATTACTTCTTAAAGTTATTTCAGTTTTCAAACACTTATGTTCAAATGTATAGAAAACAACATTTTGAAGATGATCTTATAGAAATTTTGTAAAATATTAATATTAGGTAGGAAACAATTTTCTCATTGAGTAGAATACTGGTGGTAGATATATTGAATTTAACATCAATGATAAATCATTTCATTCGATAAAACAGTTCTAAGCATTATTGTAAAAATGTATATGAGTAATGAAAAATACGACAACAACATGCATAGTGTTATAGTAAATATTTAGTGTAAATTTCTAGTATCTGGTATATTCATTTTCCAATTTGTAATAACTTTTGGTCTTTTTAGTAGTTATAACCTTTCTCTTTACGGTTTTTAAAACTACTTACAAAATCAATAATTATAATTTTTCTTAAAAGCTGTTGAATATTACACGGAAACCTTTAAAAATGGAGCGTATGACGTCCTCTTGAACTTGTTTCGCGGTATTATTGCAGACAAAATAAACAACACTAACACACTAACGATATTTATTTATAAACGGTTTTACAAATATTTCAAAGTAATTAATTTTCTGCAACAAAAATAAAATATCAGAGGTATAGTGTCGAGAGCGATTGTATGCAATGATTTTACTGTGGCGTGAAACATTATATTCAAAATGAACTTTTCTAATACACAACCGCGCCGGAGCACAAAAGCCCATTAAATCCTTCGATGAATAGAAATTCTTCGTGGCCATCATAGTGGGGTTTTATGTAGCCCTAAAGGAATCCAATTTCAAAGGATTTTGCTGAATCAATGCACATTGAACAACTAAAATGATACCACCCGCTCGTCTGTCTTTAGAAATCGAGGTTTATATATAAAAATAAAACTCTAATCGAATCCTTGTGTAATTAATTTATCGATTTTATTTTAATTATTCGACATCATTTTAACCCTTTCACTGCTACGCTATTTTAACCTAGAACTTTACTGCCTTTACAGTTCATTGGATATTGATAATTAAATTTTATTTTTACTTATATAGACTTTAGAAAACAATGAAGTTTAGATATTTTAAAAATCAAAAATGATTTCATTATTTAAGTTTTTATACAAGTAAGTAAGCCAAGGTTCCTTAAATTTTCTGTAAAACGTCTCCTCACCATCCGTTATGAATAGTCCACTTTTGAGGCTACACTGTTATAAATAAAAGTGAAAATGCAATCTCAATCCTGGGCAAATGAAGATGAAAACAGTGTTTTTGTACCATTAAATTCGGTATTTTTCCCTGATTTAATGAAACTATCATCATTTTGTTGATATCGTAAATAACTATTTTATAGGTACGAACATACTATTACGTCAGTTGCAATGAAATTGAATCGTATATATTTTGAATGTATTGTAAGAGTTATATATATTTTGTGCTATTGACATTGGATAATATCGTTTCATGTGTGGTATTAATTGTCATGTTACATTTCAGCTCTGATTTTAACATTATTTCGCAAATGGTCAATCGTAAATAAGTTAATCGACTGTATATAGTTAACCCACCGACATTATTGGATTCATTATCATGTTTGGTTGTGGTATAAAATCGTGATATCTCTCCGTCCGAACTATCCTAAGGACTTTAAAAGGTCACGTGTTGCGTGTGCTTTGCATAATTTGTTTAAAATAGAATTCCTTCTCCCCTGTGTTACTCGCATTTATTACATGAAAGGACTAAAGCATATAATGGTTCCCGTGTTAGTCCAATATAATATACAGGCATTGGTTTTTCGAAACAATTTTTTTCTCTTAAAACGACAGATTTTTTAATGGAAATTTAACGCCATATATATAATATATAATAACTAAATAAATCAAATCCCTTATATTTTACAGTGGAACCAGAATACAGAAATATACTTTTATAATGTCGATGTTTTGATATTTCTACAGTTGTACGCTATGTAATTAAAAACTTTTCGTTGAAATCCTAATGAGGTTATAAAGTATAGCACTCAGTTGTATATTAATTGAATATTCTAAATTATCTTAAATGTTATAGCATTGGAATGCATTTGTCCTACTTATGCATACGGAAGCCATTCCAGATGTAATAATAATTTCGATTATTTACTATATTGTTGTATTAGCTATAGTTACCTATGCATAATGTGTGAGCAATGAATTATAAGTATCGTATTTGCCCAGCATGGAAACTATTTATACACAACTGTTGGCATTTCATATACGAAGAAATGTATGTCATATATATATATATATATAGTATTAAGTTTTTCATTATTATTGGTTTTTCGTTTGAATCGACTTCAACAGAAAAAAAAAGATATAGATTTTATTTTTTAACACACGACAAAATAAATGACCGAGAGTCTAGAAATCCAATTTATACTTTCGAGTACTTTTGTAAAACGTATTTAGTGGTTTTTAAAAATAAAACTATAACTTGTATTTGAAACTTTACGTCAATCAGTCATATAATATATATATTTCTCGGAACATTCCATGAACAAAACCATCATCAATATTGACCATTGACATTTATGTAACTGAGCGAAAACGTTTTTCGTATCAAAAGGAGAGAAACAAAAAGTTATTACCGTCTGAAAACTTTTCACTCACCTCTATTACGTCCCTTGTGTTTTCATCTTATATATTATATATAGCTGCAACTGAAACATTTGGCGTTAATTAAGACGTCCATTAGTCAATACCGACTCTACACGAGGCTTAAAACTTTTTTTTCCTTGTTATTATTTTTTATCCGCACAACGGAACTCGCAATTTATGTCTCGGGCCCAGGTGCGTTTGCGTTCCGTGCGCAAATAACAGGCCCGCTTTTAAGCCCCGGAGCTCCTTAATGAGTACATTCCATTAAAACATGAATTCTCGTCCTCCTAAACAATGACCGCGGGAGACCCGACATTAAAATTTACCGCGGTACACGGGTAGTCTAATGTGTAACGTAAACCGTAATATATATACCTAAATTATATACCTGAGTGCCGGTTTATATATAGGTAGGTTACCTATAATACAAATCCATTAACCGATAGTTTCGGACACAGGGAATATAGTTGCGTCCCAACGACGGGCGAAATGTTAACGTCAATGTAGTATATACACGGGGTCCAGGGAAACTATACCGTTCAAAGGACCAACACAAAAAAAAGAGGTTTTTTTACAAAATTACTACACATGGAATTTTAAATTTAGTGAAATGTTTTTAAATTAAATTTAACTGAATTCAACGCACATGAAATTGTCGTCGACTGCACATACTTGTATTGCCAAATTACATGGGTTTTTTGCACTCGCAAATTTATTTTTTAAAGTATATTGTGGCTGTTTACAGATTTGGTCGCTGCAAACATTACCGAGAAACTGCTGTCGCAGTTCTATATGCAAAAAGAAACTGGATACGAACTTCGTCAGAGCGGGGATACGACGCACGCGAGAAAGGAAGTCACCACAGGTAATTTGTCGTTTAATCAATAATAATAATACTCTTATACTTAATGTCGTATTTGACGTGTATAATTCTTTTTTATACCTGTGGAACTATTATATTTTCAATAATTATGATTTATGTTTTACATTATCTTAATTTCATACTTTTAAGTTACATCACACAAAAAACAGAATCAAATAATTAATGTTTTTTTTTATATAATAAAAATATTTTATAGTCATTGGTTATTAATTTGTAATGTTCTGTGTTAATAGTAAGTACAATAAAAACAAATTCCCACTAGGTAGTTACTACTGTACTATACATATTATACAACTTATATTTTTATGATTATAACTCACAATTAAATCTAGGACTCGCATACAATTAATATTGGCGGATGCCTGAAAGGTTATGAAATCATTTTCCGTATTACAAATAATAATTTTGATACTATTATCTTGTGAATAATATTAAATGTTGTCGGAAAAATATCAACCAATCAGAATATTCGTGAAGAGCACTGGGCATAATGGGCAATATTGAAAATAATATCATCATACCTCTCTTTTTTTCTTTTATCTTGGGCACAATACTAAAAAAAGTCACCTAATCAAAAATTACATTTAAAATATATCTTTAATGGTAGTCAAAGCCATCGTTATTTTTGTTAGAAATGATTAATCCTAATTAAGAAAACAGGCACCTATATATATTTGTCATTATTTAGTCGAGGAAACGATATTCCCATATGCTTTATTTTAGTCCTTTGTATTACAATAAATGTGGCTTAAAACACTTTAAACATAAATATTAACTAAATAAAAGTAATATATTTTTGAAAAATTCAAATGTTTTCCGAATTAAAATAAGAGTACGCGTTTCAACGTATGTATTATTATCATTAGAATCTCATGACCATATAATGAGCAAAAATTATACATTTTTCGTGGTAAAAAAATATATAATTAATTTGTGCGTACGAGTTCGTGTCATAACATCCTGCATACTTTTGATATGGGTTACTAACACTAATGATAATTTACGACTCAACAAACACAAAGCCACTCGGCGATAAAATCAGAAGTTTCCTATATAATGTTCCTTTGAGCCATGTGGTGTAGAATTTCCTTACATGAAACTCCGTAAATTATAATTTATAGCACTGTCTAAATTGATACGTCAATGTATTTATGAAATTTTCGATATTTCCTGATGTTTCCCAGTAATTGAAGCGACTATGAATAGAAAATGGCATCGTTCCTCGAATTATCATCGTCTCCACTATCGATAACGAAAGACGCCACTCCTTTATACATTTCAAAGTATGCTTAGACTATACATAAGATAGATCACTCGTTAGACTGTTAGATTTATAAAAGTTAGTTAAATTACGTTGCGCCAGCCCTGGACAAACATTTTTCGATATATTGAAAAAATCAATAACATGTAAATTTGTGCAAATGACCTGAAAATTATTATTAGAGAAAAAAATTACTTAACGTTTCCAAATGGGCGTGGCTAGGTATGTGTATGTGTATATACACGTGAGTAAGGACCCATTCTCCTTCTCTAAATGCAATTAACAATAATATTTCTGTTGTTAATTTTAAGTGTTATTGTATTTTTTCTTTTACTAAATATTATACTGTTTCAAGGTACCCACTGCATAATTATATATATGTTAAGTACAAACGGTACATTACAATATTTATTTCTATTGTTAATTTCGAATTTCGCTTTTCCCTCTCCTTTTATTGTTATCTCGACCGACTGCCCGTTACGTATGAAGAATTGAAATGATTAAAATAAAACTTTTTTGATTCCAGGGCCGAGCCCGGGCAACAGTACTCAGACCTACGTAGGTCTGGTGACCGGTGCGCTGGCTATGACCGTGCTGCTGGTGGCCGGCGTAGCCGTTGGACTGGCATTGAAACGTGGCCGGCAAAAAGTCGCGTTACTACAGTTCAAGCAGGCCACACTCGGTGCGCCCAAACAGCAGTCAATTAACATGAAACACCTGAACATCTCCAAAACATCAGTCGGGTCGTCATCACTGTATGGCCGTAGTGGAGCGATGATCGCTGTCGGCGGTGTCGGCGTCGTCAGCGGAGGTCATGTCGGTCACGAGTCTGAGGATAGCGACAACTCTTCTGTGTACCATGAACCCTACAAACGGTTACCTTCGATCAAGAATCACGACTACGCCCCGACAACGTTTCTTTTCAAGAAGGATGTGTCGGCGTTGACCACCAGTAAGAGCAGCGAGTACACTGGTAAGTTTAGTGATGAGCAAAGCAAGACCGAGCCTCAGATCAAAGATGCCACTTTTGGTCGTGTTGACTCGATAGTTTTGGTATTGGACATAGCCCTGTTGACTTAATCTTGGCGTTGTATATGAAATATATTAATCATCTATATGACATCGATGATGTTGATTAGGATGAAAAATAACAATATACCCATGTAGTTTGGTTGTTAATATCGAACTTTTGTTTTTATGAACCGTATTTTCGATCATCTTCTCCGGAAATAATATAATAGGATTGCGTTACGAAAGCTATAGATTGTTGGTGAGATTGAGTAAAATGTACACCAAGAATAATATATCATAACAATAATTCTATAATATATTTAATTAATTAATTTTTAATTTTAAAAAATTTTCATCTTACTTAAATGCAAGAGTCATTCAGTTTATAGACTTAGTGATAGACTAATGATCTTGGTATTTCATAAGAGTTTTTTTATTTTAGTCTTACTATTTCTGGTTCAGTATTGGTCTTACATTTAAAGGAAATATTATAAAAAATGTAGATAACCAATCGTGAGAGACAACCTCATACATGTTTATATATTTAGAAACATTTAGCTCATTATTGAAGGTAAAAAAAGGTTTTACTTTTTAAAATTTTTAAAACAGTGTAACTTTTTTTTAAATCATATTTGTTTAAAAATTTTCAACAAATTTTATAATAGATAATTTAATTCTCAAATAGTTATATAAGAAATATTTTTGCATAAAAATAATATTGCTTTCACTGAAAATTATATTGATGAGTAGTTTCAACCTTTTACTGCTATATTGTTTCTCCCTACATCGTAAACTAGCTAACTCAACTAGATAAATTCAAAAATGGAAAATAAAGTTCGAAAACCAATACTTTCTTCAAAATAAATTTTTCTCACCATCTAATTTCTTTATTTAAATTAGCATTTTTAAGATACATACTTTAATGATAATATACGTAACGAGATTGTTAGATTCATTAATGAATAAAATAGAGAAATTTTATTATAAAAAAAAACATTACAAATTTAACCTTACAAACGATTTCTTGAGTAGTTTCAGAACTCTACAATAGAACCCATTCATTCTGATCTAGGATCCTCATTTATTTGCTCTTTACATATTAAGATCTTCTTTTTTATTAGCTCTCGGTAATTCCTATGATCTTTTACCTCTCTGTCTTCAAATCATTGCTACCTGACCTAATTTCTCCTGTATCTTCACTTTTTACCGTTTAACTTTTTACGAAGCTCACAACTGACGTAGTTTCCATTGATTTACCTCGAGTACCTATTGCAATATAAACTTCGATAAATGTTTTTTATTATTATTATTAAATTGTTTCAAGCATAATTTCTGCGCTATCACTTTATTGATGGTAAACTTAATTCGCAGACTTTACGAGCGTCGGTAGTTTCGGGCAAGACGAGGTAAAATACTCTTCTCCGTCTATGTACACTCTGAACCCACCGCCCCCGCCCAGCACCAGACCACCACCACTGCTGCAGTCCGAACAACTGAACAAATCGTTGCCGGCCAACTTGCACAACTATTACGCAGCCATCGATATAATCAAAGTGAGTACTATCAAAGAAATCCACCTGTTTACCTTTTATGGATTTCACGATTTGATAGAATATAATTTTAAAGAAAACCTGAATATAACCGAAAATTATTGTTAATTATATAATAGACGGAGCGCAAAGAACAGCATTTCACTCCGGGCAAGTTCACATGCATGAAGCTGCCGGATGATAAACAGGACGAGTACAGTCAAACGTCGCTGTACGAGATATCCCGTAACAGACTGCGTGTGATTGAAAAACTGGGAGAAGGCAATTTCGGAATGGTGAGTGTGTATGCCCCCTACCCCGACTTCTCTGAGAACTTCCCGAACGTGATTGGAATGTACGATGATATTTAATAAACAACTGTCAATTCCATATATAGATCCACTTATGCGAAACAGACGGGATACCGGAGTACAATGCCACGTCGACGTTCCACAAAAGACAAGTGATCGTCAAATCGCTTCGGCGAGGCTGTGGCGAACAAAACAAGTTAGTAGTGAATAAATATATATCACCATGATTTTTGATTTTCTTTGTGTATCTGTATTGTGCCTTTTTTCATTTTTTTATTTTATTTTCTTTTTTTGCTTGCCCAAGACCCGATTCTTCTATGATGCGCTAGAATCGAAAATCAATTTTCCGCTTTAAACACGCACCGAAAAACGTGTTCTATTTACAAATGGTTAAGCCATTCGTATGCACGGTCATAATATATATGGGGGAATGGAGTGAAAAAAAAATTGTTATTTTTATGTCATTTGCTTACTGTGCCGCCGACATAAAAACGGTTAACATGATAACAATATTTCATTTCGGATGACAAACCCAATACCTATTTCGCGTTTTGTCGTACATGTATCTTCGTGTTCATCGTCATCGTCGAGGATTCGATTTTTATATCATGTTTATTGGAAAGAATAAGAATAAAAATTAATGATGGTAATAAAAATTTCCATCAGGCATCCCACTACTCTATAGTATAGGTAGACTTTCTAATTTATTATGCAACTCTAATCAATATATGTTTCGTGTTTTTTTGTATACAGACAAGAGGTGATAAGAGAGACAAAGTGCTTGTACACTGTTCGGGATCCAAATTTGGCACGAATCGTAGGCGTCTGTAGTCCCGACGAACCTCTGTGCATTATACAGGAATATTGTGAATTCGGTGATTTACCGAATTTCTTAAAATTGCAAACCACCGAATCCACTGAAGCTCATCCGACAATCAAGTAAGAAAACATAAAATATCAGATTTAAAATTTTTTTTAAATATGTCAATAAATACGTTAAGTACCTATTTAAGATATTATATTATTATATACTATATTAATATAATATTATCAACCGTCAATCATTTTTTATTATTATTACTCTATGAAATTATTACGTCATGCAAGTCAAAAATCATTAATTTAAACAATACATGAACGACGATATATACAATACCGTGGAGTTTTTAATCTAAAACATTTATTTTAATTCAAAAATTGTTCATATATTTGAATCACAGATTTTAGGTATTCAATTATACAATGTTAAAATCTATATGCTAAAATATAGTTATATTTTTAATCTTTTATGTAATACAATGAATTATTTTTTGGTCTATTTATCTATCAAAAGGTGACCAGAAAGCCTAATGCTACGTAATATTTGAAAATAACATTAAATTTATTATATTTAAACGTCACTAAATTTTAAATTTTCAGTCATCTAAAAACTTATTCAAAATTTGTTGTACATAAACCCTTAAAAATCGAGTATCTTCTTAACACGAAGGACAATAATAATACGTTTGACTGTAAGTTTAATAAAACTTGTTTGATTTTTGGGTGTGTTCTTTTTTTTCTGTCTATAGTTACGGTTGCCTGCTGTACTTTGCCACTCAGATTGCATCAGGCATGAAACATTTAGAGGGTAAGGGAATCGTTCACAGGGATTTGGCTGCGAGGAATTGCTTGGTAGGCAAAAACTATTCGTTGAAGATATCCGATCACGCGTTGTACTGCAGTCAATACGATTCGGATTATTACATTAGTGACACTAAATCGAGATTACCGATTAGATGGATGTCGTGGGAAAGCCTACTACTGGTAAGTCGTTGTTTATTATTATTACTCCGAGTCAAAACTGTGAAGTTTTATAACAGCCGTAAAACGTAAGAACGAAAAAAATTATAGGTATAAACATAAATTTATTTATGCCAGCGTACTGTGTATATATAATACATGCACGTTACATGAAAAAAGCCCAGTTCGTTCCATATAATCCAACTTCCTTTGCTACTTAACTATAGTCCTTTCAAATATTCCCTTTACCTTTCCGTGTTTTCCCGTACTGGAATACACACGTTTATTTTCAACCCGAGAAATCCTCAGTCTGGACAAACTTCTTTGGTAGTTACAGTGTACACATTAGTTTCTGTTTATTAAACAGAATGTTCATTTGTACGAAAATGTACACGATAGTATATATACATATAGGGGTGGTAGTTACGGCTTAACGTTTCTATTTAATACACACGTATATATATATAGGGCACGTGTACACTAGTAATTATTTCAAAGTTTGTTTGATGCTCAAAAAGTTTAAGTGCCACGCAGAAAGTGAACCTTTTCAAAAATGTTTTCATAAAATTCCCAAAAATATAGCTAGGTAATAAAAACGTTACATTACGACATATTTTTTATTAAACGATAATTGAATCCATTTTGGTAATGTTTTAATTGGTAAAAAATATACAATGTTTCCGGTGTCAACGACACACGTGTTGCTTAATACAGTAGATAAAAAATCCGATTAGCTATCGGATGGTTTTCGATGTTACTCGAATTTTAGTAATCTAATGACGACTTACATAGTTCTATGCGACAATAAAACTAATAAGATTTTATAATATTCCTTGACTTTCAATCAAGTGCACCACTAATAAAGAGTGTTTTTTAATACCTTTCAAAGGGTGGGGTTAAGAATTAAAAATAATAACATTGAACTTAAAAATACGCGTATAAAATATATAATTAAAAACTGGATGACCTCAAATTATAGTGGGGAAAAGAGGTGGTACGATTATCAAAATACAATAATAAACAGGGACAGTTAATAAAAAAAAGTATGTTTATCCAATATAGATGGTATTAGAATTCAGAGTTCTTTAATATGCACTGAATGTTATTATATAAGTAAGTTGCATTTTAAAACTATTTCGTTTTTACCCGATAAAATTGTTAATGAAACTTCCTTTTTTTAAGACCACACCGATAACGATCAGCATATATATATATATAATATGTATATATAATATATAAGTTGTAATAAAAACCTTCTGGAAAATTTTTTTCAAGTATTTCAACATAAAATTACGTATAATATAAATTGCATACTATTGTCTAATGTCTATATACCAAATAGCCTAGAAATTTTCAAAAGTATTTACAAGTGTTATTACGTAAATATAATGCTAAAACAAAAGCAAACTATATTGAGCACAAATTTCAGTCCTCTAAAATTGTACACATAAATTTATTGGAAAATGTTTTTCCGTAATTATTTAAAATCAATTTAGATGGGTGTGATCTCGTCTATCCGCCCGTGTCCCCGAGGTCGTCGGGTCGTTTGGTTGAAAACTAGGTCAACTATGTGTTCAATCAGACCCGGGTAGGCCCACCGAGTTCAAATCGGTATATTTGGATCGATCGAGTGACGCGTGGCCAACAATATGAGGTCGCGAAACGAGACTTGGCAGGTCCTTAATATAGTCAGTACTGTACGCGGTACGTTGAAAACGTTTTCGAAACTATCGTGAAATCTTTTCCGGGGCCGGTAGAAATCGCGAAACTCGGCGGGCCGCCGGAACAGCTTGCCCGTCCTCTGGCACCGCAGTGTACAGCGGTGGCGTTAGGAACGCGCGCGATATGCCGTCGAATCCGTATAAGACATCCATTCGTTTCCCGTCCGAGCGGGAGTTTATCTCCGGCAGATCGCGTGAACCCGTACGGCACCGCTGTACACGATTTGACGGGACCAAAAAAAAAAAACCGGTCGTTCGTGTGTGTGATTTCAGGGCAAGTACACGTCGAAAAGCGACGTCTGGTCGTTCGCCGTCACCCTGTGGGAGATACTGATGTTGTGCAGCCATCAACCGCTGGCGGAGCTCACCAACGAACAGGTGGTCGAGAACGCCAACCACATGTACCTGGCCAACGGCAAACACGTGTACGTGGAACCACCGCCCAGTTGCCCCCGCGAAATGTACGAGATCATGGCCGAGTGCTGGAAGCGGAGCGACTCGGACCGGCCGAAATTTTCCGAAATTCACCTGTTCCTGCAGCGGAAAAATCTCGGGTACATGCCCGTGATATGATGGCCCCGCACGGCCGCCCAAATACAGCGGGGTAACGGTGGCGGCGGAGAACCGACATCAATTTAGAAACGCGCGTCGAAAGTTTATCCCTTCCGTGGTGTGCCCTTCCTCGACTAATTTTCTCTGTTTTTTTTTTTTTTTTTTTTTTTTAGAAAATAACGTATCGCTGGCTCGGAACGAACGATGGGGTGTGTGTGTGTGTGTATGTGTGGAGGGAGGTGTTTTTTTTTTTTTTCCGTTCATAGCGTTTTTTGCGCTTGAAACGCGACTCGCGCGACCTCCGTCGAAACACGCCCGGACAACGAATTTAAAAAAAAATAAAGATATGGACGGGCCATGCTATTGTATTCATTACAGTGCTCGAAGAGAGACCTAGTCACCGGTCATGGTTACTGTATACAACAGTGGTTAACTTCTAGGGTACGTCAGTAACCAAAAGTCACAACATCTCTCTTATGAACGTCATTTTTAATTTTTATTCTTTTATAATTTTACTTTTTACGTTTAATTTGTAGTAAATGTATAAAAGGCTGGAACCGAGTAGAACCGGACTTACGACTATTCGATGATATTTACATTACAGAAATGAAAAAATGTATATCCGTTTGGCAGCATATACGTTAAGTCAAAGTGCGGCAGCAGATGAATTGAATCGTGTAAAACCATATCGGCCAAACCACAAAAAATATTTTATAATGTAATTTTAAAATGTTTTATTTGAAAATATGTAACAGAAATGTATTTTCTTCCATTGTCAAACTGGCTCAACATTCGAAAAAAATTATTCGCCAGGAGCACATAATTCGTTTTTTCATTGACATTTTAATAATTAACTTGGAGGCAAAAATAGCCCAATCCATTCATTATATTATATAATATGTATGACCATCATATTATTTATGTATTATTTAACTTGTTTAAGCGAGTACCTATTGAACACATAACATATTGTATCTTGTAGGCAATGTAACTGAGTTTATATTCTTCAAATTTATCTTTTAGGGAATGACAAAATAGGTATGTTCTATGAGATGGCCCAATCTACAAAAGTTATTGTTTACATAATATTTTCTAAAATAAAAAGTAACCCAACCTACATTAAAACTTACAATAACAACTTAAAATTTATGGTTGTTCTATACATGGTTGATAAGGTTTAATTTATACATATTTAAGTGACTACATTTGAGTTGGTTGTTTAAAACGAAAAAAATAAAAGAATACAAGTCAAAACTTTAGTTTTCCGTGTTGTAAAATTTAACATTTGCGGGTTGGGGCGATATGGTTCTACACGCCACAATTATTGTTTTTAAAATCAAAAATCTGAGTTTTAAAACGTAGCCGGCTATAGTAGAATAATTCATTGTTTTTGTTTTTTAATTGGGCATTCAATTTGAAAAAATTTATTGTAAAGAAAACACTTCAATAATAAGTGATAATAATAACAGTACTTACATAATATCGCATAAATTATCAATTATTATCAATTACTGAGTAACCGTATACTTAGAAACCACGAATAACCACCGCGGTTGTCTAGCGTTCTATTCGACACAAACATAAAACACCTCATGTATTACTGGTATAGCCATATAGGCCATAGACATATAAATATATGGACTTAGTCCCACACATACCCTGTCTATGTCAACGTGGCATCATCATTGTTGGAATAAGACATAAACATATGGATGGAGCATAGTTTACGAATCCCATGGAAAAAAAAATTAATGTCATGGAATATACAAATACAATCGATATTATCATAAACTTTTTTATGATTTTAAATTTTATGGTGTAGTCAGATCGAATGACACGAAACGAAAGAAATAAATGTATACCTTTGTATACTGTACTCTGTAGCATAGAATATAGATCGTGGTTAGGTATAGGTATACGAAAAACAATATTATAATCCTGATATGATCCGTATAGAGATAAAGTATATGTTATTAGATCGCAGTAAAACCATAAATTATATTACATATACCAAGTTATATGGAAATACCAGGTACAAGTTTATTAATAATTGAAACATAATACAAATATAAATGTTAATAATATGATTGCACTATCCAAATACTATCGTATTCTAATAATTTACAAATATATAACACATATAATATTGACTATTATTTTCAAAATGCAAACTATAAGAATACTAAGCTGTGTACGTGTTTCACAGACAATAGCCGTAGTAGTAATACGGTAATATATATGTCTTACTCTGTACTAGGGAAATTTTAAACCATTAAATTTATTACACTTAAAACATTTTAAACGTTAGACGTAACGTAACTATATACTTGTAGTCTATGTTTTTATACTCCATGACATAATTTGATTTTTCCACGGGTTCGTAAACTATGCTTCATCTCTATCTAACAACGATAATCCTCGGACCTCTCTCTCTCTCTCTCTGTTATCGGTCCATACATTTATATTATGTCCATGGCCAGTGTCCATGTCTTTATTATCTCTATTGATTTCGTCGTGCGCGAGCCGAATATGATGTTATATAGTATATTATTAATAATTATTGTTACATATCTCTATCGTCCGATTTTTTTTTTTTTTCGTGAAAATACATTATAATTTTAGACGCATTCTGGGATGGCCGCCGTACCAACGCCGATCACATAATACAATAATATATATATGCGGACGGGGTGTCGATTAATAATAATCGGGACCGTATATAAACAGACTACGCAGGGTTTGGCAGAGGCCGTACTTAGGTCCTTCTTGATGTTTTATCAGGGACGGACACTATACTCGTGCATAATATGTCGGTTAACGTGCATCCGGGGGGAGGGGGGGGAGGGACGTGTGTGTTGTTCGGACACGATGCCAAAAATATTTAACCGTTTATCGTCATATGATATGCATATCTCGACTTCTACATATATATATATATATATATATAATCTATAAGCTTAGAGTGTAATGTTGTTCCCGAAAACACTATACCGTTTATATTATAATATATATATATATATATATATATATATAATCCACTTTGTACGTTATCTAAATAAAATTATTTCGTGTGTCCGATATTTCCTCATCCCTTCCCCGCCCACCACCCTACCCCCTCCATCCATCCATCCATCCATCCATCCATCCATCGGACGACGACGTTCAACGATAATTGTTTTTCACTTCTAACGAAAAAACGAAAACTCGAGCTATACTTTATAATATACTATACGCACACGCTATGTCTTCCAAACTTATATCCAATTTTATGTGAGTGCTACAACAATACTTACCTACACAATATTATATAATATACACCTGTCGTGCAGATTTTATTTTCGTCTAAACCGTGTCGGAAATAAACACTGTCGATCCAAAGGGTTTTTATTTTTATTTTTATTTCTATTTTTATTTCTATTTTTTTTTTTTTTTTTTTTGAAAAATTCGTCTTCTGTAACTAAGTTAAGTTTGTACATATAGGAAAAAGAATATCTCCGATTTTGTTTTTTTTTTTTTTTTTTGTAAATATAATAATATTATATTATATACAGCCATGCGTGGAGATCGGGCGTTAGATATTATCGTCTAATCGGAAAATGTAGACCATCAAACATGCGTTATACTATTTTATTTTTTATTTAGTTCTCGATAAAATATCTTTTTATACGAATTTCTTTATATTTATTGCCTTAACGTGTATTCAAAACTAAAGTGGACATGTAAGTAGTTAAAGTTATATATTATATAATATATTATTTTATATCAACTCGATCCACTATTATATTTCTACGACTTATTAAATTATATTTATGTGCCATATTATATATACGTTTCTTTTTAAAATATAGTAATAATATGTAATAATGCTATTTTACATATTGGTATAAACTCACTCCGAATGTCTTTCCAAATATATAGTTAAAAGTTAAAAAGAATACAACCGATGCAGCTGTACGCCTAAGGTGATATATTCGATTTTAAATTAATGTTTAAGGGATTTACCTTTTTCCGTTTCCTTTTGTTTAAAAAAAAAAATGTATTTTTATTATTATTGCTTCGATGTTGGCTTTGCTCGAATCATCATTATATACGTTGGACCTATATTTATAATAATTGTAAATACTTATTTTTCATTTATTTATTTATTTTTTGTCCAATTTCTCCAAATAAGATTTTTACCTAATATATATATATATATAGTGTCGTTTATTTATTAAAATATGTTTTGTATATTTTAATCGATAAATTAAAAATAAATTTTAATTAATACTAATATTATAATATATTATGATATGATTTCGATATGTATTATACGCTCAAAAGTGCATTAGCCGAGCTCGTGTAAGATGCAATAAATCGTGTATTTATTATATAAATTAATTTTTAACGTGCAATTTTCAATATAATGGTGCCAATATCTGTTTTATTTTTATTTTAGCTCAAAAAAAAAAAAAAAAAAAAAAAACACCACATGAGTGTACATTCCTATTTGTTTTTATTATATCTATATTAAAATCGTCCTCGTCTTTTTTTTTTTCTGTAAGACGTGTGTGATATTTACATATAATTATATTATATTTTTGAATTTGCATATCATAAATAGTATAATTTAGTAGTTCTCAAGTTTTTCTCAGATAATTCCATGGTATTTTTTGCCTTGACGTTATTAAAAACCCTTTAATTTTTATTTTCATGAAAGAATTATTAATTACTTTAGACCGCGGTCGCCGCATAAACAATATTACACCTATGCAAAATGGCACTTTCCGAAGAAAAAAAAAAAAAAAAGAAAAAAAGGTGACACGAAACGGTGTGTATATAAAAATATTACTATTACTACATGGAGGGTATAATATAAACTATATTGCCCACGTTGCTAAGAGACAATCAATCTCTAAACATTTTTTGATCTAAAAAAAAAATTTTTATAAAAAAATAAAGGAAAAAGTGAAAAAAAAAAAGCCGATAATAATTCTAGAATAATGATAGCGCACAATTAAAATACATATTTTAAAACGTTCTAGCCGAAACCAATTTCATTTACACGCAGTTTTCTTCCGGGTTCCGGAAACACGGCCGGAACACGGGATAATTATATTAAAAATATATTATTTATATTAATTTCTTAAACAGTATATAATATATATTATATGAACACGGGGCATATTTAGGAGGGATCAGATTGGTTCCTTTTTTTGGGGTGGCTCTGAAAAAATTTGATAACCGATTTTTTTTTTCTGAGGTGTGAAAAAATCATGTCAAATTTTATGAGTAAAAAAAAAAAAAAAAAAATGAATAAAAACGAATAAGGTCGTCGACATTTTTCTAGAGGGCGTCGGGCAATGTTAACCCCGGGGAGCACCAAATTTCTAAATACGTCTCTGGTTATGAATTTTCCATAGTACTTATATACGTTTCAACCAACGTTGAGCCCTAAATTGAAACTAGTCATTTTGTAAAAAAAAAAAAAAAAAATATATATATATATATACACACATATAGTACTTAATATATGTTTAAGTATATTATTATATTATATATTAACTCGAAATTTAAATGTGTATTTGTATGATGTATTTTCATTGGCTAAATTATTATATATTGTTGTTTAATATTACCTTTAGAGAAAAATAAATCAGTATTATTAATATACATTCGTCTGTCTTTGAAAAAAAAAAAAAAAAAAAAAAAAATGTTATTTAATAAATAATATGTATGTACCTTTATTGAAGAGAGTGTTTTATTTTTCTATTTTCACATTACCCACTCCCGATCCCTCGAAATAACGAACAACAGGGACAGGATTTTAGTTATGGTCGTCGAAATGCAAACTAAGCATTGAGGTACGTATTACGGTTTATATAATATTGACATTGTGTATTCATTTCTTTTTTCCGCATTCCTTTTAAAATTAAATCGAGTCTTGCAGTGGGTGGGTAGGTGTACACGTCTACAAAATGGCCGCACGAATTCCGCTTTTTATCACCGTAGCGCCCGTAAGAATCTAATAAAATAATTACGAAATCGTTTTATTTTTGTTCCGACAATTTTCGTACGCTTGCAAAAACCATATTCTCTCTCGGAATATGATATAACATTTTATGTTTATATATATATATTTAGACGAATAATATAAAGTTTTATGTTTTTTCGCGTTTTCAAAATGCGTATATACCTATATAATATAATATTCCCCCTCTTCGTGTGCATTATACATGCCTAACCGACTACATATATATATATATATTTATTTTTATTTTTCCAAACGGTAGCTCTGAATTTTAAATTAAAAAAAAAAAAATCAAAAAAACATGTTTTAGCGATTCCAGTGTTTGAACACTACTTATGTCCCGACTCGCTCACCTCGCTGGAATTCAGTGTTGTATAATTTATTTTAGATTTTAAAACGATTATAAGTCTGTAAATTCGACAAACTGGAGCAAAGCTCTCCGCCTACCTTTCTTTTTGCATTCACGGTTTATAACAATTATTGAAATCCGATTGAAACAATATACATATACATAAACATATTGATTATTCCTTCGCTCAAAAGCTAAATAATAATTATAATTGATATAAATATAAATTTGAAATTCCAATTGGTCGTAAACAATACTGACCCATAAACGAGTCAGTATAACATTAAATTATGTTCAATTTAATCAATATGTATATCAGGGGTCTCTACTGCACGTAATGTAGTTAATTTCACGTAAATCCGTAAATTTATTTCATATGCATATCTAATTACACGTATTACCTAATTGTCTAACACTTGAATTATTTTATAAATAGTTACACGTATAATTATTATTGTTTTTAATAAATACAATGGTCGCCGCTGAATGTAATCACTGTGGTACTGGACTAAACTGATAACATAATAAGAAGAAACCAAAATTAAAAGAAAATAACAAAACGCATGTCATTTGTATATAATATAATGTAAATTTATTATATCTATTTATAATATAGTTATAAACCCGATGCGGATCCAGGAAGCCCGGGAAAGGAAGGCATAAAATAACAATATCAGAATTAGAAGTCAGGTGTAGTAAACATTTTTTATAGCACTATTCCTCCTAAATTAAATGTAGGAAATGATAAAGGAAATAATCAAAAAAATCAAAATAAAATATCGTTTCTTCAAATCCCCAAAATTAAATTACACCATTTATTATTTTGAGATTTTTTTTTGGGGGGGGGGCATTGCTTTCATGGCTCCCTTGTATATGTGTTTGTTATCAACTGTATTATAGTTGAAATAACTTGCGGTTTCCATTTTTTATTTAATATCATAAAATTTAAAATAACGGTATACGTAGGTATATAAGTGTTTTAACGACATTAAAATACATTCACACTTTCTAAGTACAGCTTCTCAGCTTCTCTTCTAGTTATCGTAGATTCAAAATTTAAACAGAATCTGATAGATAAGAATATTTACTACAACCGAGCATAGATTTTATCAAGTAAAATAATTAATAATAATATTTTAGATATTCAAATATATATGTATCGAAAAAAAAAATCTATGCTGGACCATAGTTAAAATTCTTCTTTTTTTATTTAGTGTGTTCATTTCTCTTTTGTGATAATTTTTATCAAACTATGGTAAGAAAGTCACAAGTAATTTTTACGTTTATATGTAAGTTATTTTGGTGTTTCATTTTCTTCACTTAGAATTTAAAACTACTTCTATAATATCTATTATATTAAATTTTGTTTAAAAAAAATGTTCATCTTGCAAGCTGGGGATTGAACCACTATATTCAATTACCTGTTGCAACACTTTTAAGTACAATGGGCTAAATGATTGATGATTATTTAACATGAATTGAAAAAAAAAACAAAGATGCTCTATTAATCTGGTTCTCTATGGCACAGTACACTTTCTTCACTTCCGAGGGTTTAGCTTTTGATGGATTTATTTAATTGAAACATATCTTCATGTAGATGACACCTCTAAAACGCACAAGTGTTTTATTATTTTCTATTATAGTATTTGGTTGTTATGTTTATTACTCTTATTGTAACTACGAAATAAACAATATTTCTATAAAAGATATAACTTTCTCGTTTATAACTATTGATGTATTTTAATCTATATAATTCTTCAGTAGTTTTCTCTAGTGTGAAGTAATACTAGTTTAAAAATTGACCTTTTTAAAGTACTAACTAAAATGAAATTTCTTCCAGAAAATTATTTTTCCGAAAACTCTTAATCATCTCATTCAACTCAAAAAAGTGTATAGATACATTCAGAAAAAATAAATATTATTATATAGAGTACCAAAATTCCTTGAAAATAATAAAACGTCAGTATAGTAAGTATAGTATAGCTACAGTAACTATAGTAAGTATTTTATGCAATTTTCGTGTCTCCGGAATTATTATTTATCAATTTCTAACCATTTTCGATCATTTTCTGTAGTTTTATTTTACCTTTAGACATCTACTGAAAAAATCGAAAATTAACTATTTTTATTGCCAACTATACATATATAATTTTCTTTAAATCAAAAATATACTCATTCTACCCGAAAATTTGGTTCCCAGAGAAATATATTCAATAAAAAATGAACATCATTGTATAACAAAGACATATCTGACATATTTTATCCATTCAAACAATAATCGTTGCCGTGTGATTAATAAAAAAAGCAATAGAAAATGAAGATAAAAAATCGAATGGAAAAAAGTAATTGAAATAAAAATAATTTATAAATATATATATTTTTAAGTGATTAAAAATAATAGGTAATAATAAAACTTTGGATATGTAGGTATGCCCTTAAATTATGAATGGATCTACCTCGATTCAAAGCTGAAAAGTTTTCAACATTTCATATAAAACAATTTTCTTTAATAATATTTTGTAAACAATAATTTGTTATTTTCTTTTAAATTTTTTCTCTTTTTAGAAGTGGGTCAAGTAAATATTTTCTTCCCAATTTTAACTTAATAGGCTAAAAATTAATTTGTGATAACAATTTACTTTTAACTGAAGGCTTTTCTGTGAATTTAACTCAACTTATTTGAGTTAATATTTATAATTATATATCTTCAATCTTCGTTATCTATTTTTATCAGTTTTTTCACCAATTATGGTGAGTGGTTATTGAATGATTTATGAACTGCACAAAAAATAAAACAATAAAAGTATGTAGCTATATTTAAGTATTTTTTATATAATACTTATATAAATTGATAATAAATAAACATCAATTTAGGCAAATTAATTCAAAATCCACTCACACGCGTGATAAGGATTGGGAACGTACAATTTGTCCTGACGAAGATCCATTAATCTTAAATATTTCAACATAATTACCAAAGTTGTAATGTAATTGAATAAAGGTATTTCAATACTTTTTAAACTATTGAAAAAGTAATAAAATACATTTTCGAAACTATGCAGTAGTATTTGAGTAGGATTTTAATTCTTATGAAAATTATTTTTAGAACTTCAGTAAGGAAAATAGAGCAAAGGGCGAACTTATATGTTTGATTCCTTAGTAAACAAAACAGCTACTTTAAGTACATAAAAAAAATTAAACTATTAAACTCCAATTGTTTATTATTGAAATTAATCGTTTAAAAATAGCGAACTATTGAAATTTAAAGTTACCAAAAATTGGCGAAGAAAATTTAAATTCTATCACATAAAAATAGTGCTATAGTAAGTATTTAATGTAAATTTAAGATTGTAGTTTTTCAATTTACAAGCATAACGATAATTTCTGGTGTAGCATTTGGTAGTCATTCTTTATGCTAAATAAAACTACTAGGAAAATAAGAAATCATTTCTCCAAGGTACCAACTAGGAAGCGTTTGAGCCGAAAACGTTTACTGTACTCTATCCACCAAAAAAGTGTAGCCATGTATTGAAAATATATATATATATATATGTAAAAAAAAAACACATCATTGTAAATCCAATACGTCCAGAATCGAAAATAAATTATGAAATCCACCATGTATATTGTTTTAATAATATATTATGTATAGTAATCATGAACATTTTATTTGTTATTATACCATTTATAAAATCTGTCCATTATAAACGGTAGTTTCCTTTACATTTAAAAGGATGCTACACACCCGCTTTGAATGGGTTTTGTATAGGCAATTTTAAGGATGTTTTTAGAAAAATTAAGATCTCATGATAGTAAAATATTTAAATACATTTCAGAAATAATTTAAAAATAGTGAGATGCACGTTTCTGATAAACTGAGTGATATTAGCATTTTTTCATCTTTATACAAATTTATAAAGATGAAATAAAAAATAAATGATAAAAAACAAAATTATCTAGCGACCTAAGTAGCCGATTGTTGATATGTGCATTTGTATACGTTTTATGAGTTGTTAAAACATTCAATTTTTTGTTTTATTTTTTTTCAATTCTTCAAAAAATCAATATATTGAAAAAAATTACCTAGATCGCTAGATAATATTATTAGCTATAATTTGTGTTTTGTTTCGTGTTTTAACATGTTTGTAAGTTGATAAAAATAAAAAATTCTATTGCAAGTTTTACATTGAAAATTTATAGATACGATATCCTCTTAAGAAAAATACTAGAAAAAAAAAATCGAAAAGAAAATGATCTTTCAAAAGTATTATAGAATACGTTTTCTATCTAAAAATCTCTTCACTACACAAATGCTACTCGACTCTTTTTGCCCGAACAGTGGTTTTCAGAAAAATTATAATTAAAAATATCGTTGTAAAATCAATAGATTCCTAGCTCCGTTCTAAATCTAAAATATACTATACAAATTGTTATATTTAAATTTAAATCGAATGTGATGAGTCATAACATTTGTCAATATTGTAAAACTTGTCAATTCGATTGTATACAATGTATAATAATCATATCTTTTACTTTTTATCATATTTTTGGTTTGTAAATTTCATAAATCAAAGGATATGCAATTTATTCTTTTACACGTGGTTCTTTCCCCGTTGATTAAATTATGTTTAAGTATATAATATGAATACCTGTATATTGATTATTTTTTAAATTTAAATAATTAACTTAATTCGAAATTTTTAACCATGTTGAGGTATATGTTTTTTCCCCGTTTACGTTTAATTTAACTTAATCTTAACTATTAAATATTAAACGAAACTGAGTTTAAAAATAAAATAAAACTCGCACAGCCTTTTGGTTGTAAAATTCTATTTTAAAGAAACTGGCCATTTCCGAGAATTCGATAGAAATACTATAGAACTTTAATATGAAATAAAATAACTCCGAAATAATGAGCTTGTTAAAAATGATCCTGTATACTTATATATGCTATGTATTATATTCATCCGTTTAGAATATTATATTTCCAACAAAAAAAAAATATATACTTAAACTCAATGAAAAGATCATCTCTTGTATTGTACTGTTGACCTCCGTAATTTGTCGCAGTAAAAAAAAAAAAAAAGAAAAGAAACACGTCCCTCTGAATACATATACTAATAACAATATCATATATTGATCGTTATCCTGTGACTAAGGTTCCGATATCGCCGTATAGGATAATCGATAATTTCCGGACACTAATACAAAGACGCTATAGTAATTCAATGTTTAAAAATGTAGATATAAAATCAGAGAAAGCCATGTTATCAATTTTAAAAAGTCTATTATCTATTATTCAGTTGTATACGTTTATACTGTAAATCAAATATAATGCATTTATCTGTCTCTTCACATTTTCCTTGAAATTAACCTTAAATATAATAAAATTAAAATAATATCCTAATACTTAAAAAAACAAAAATCGTTAGATTATTGTATAAAATTATTGGATTTTATTATCGTATTAATGTACCTAGAGGTGTTAGACTTTGAGTTCATGTGTTGTGTCGAGTTCTGAAGAAGTGGCCGGTAGACTTGAAACATAAAGATAAACACCTGAAAATAAAGGATTAAGGATTAGTAAGATAAAATAGAACAATATATATAGTTTATTTTTGGAAAAAGGGACACAGAATGAATAGGCAAAGGCAAATAATTAAAACAATTATTTTTGAACCCTTAGTCTATGCTTATAGTAACATTAAACAAAACCTAAATCACATCTTAATTCCACAGCAACATGAATTCAGACCAAATCACCATTAATTGTATTGTCTTCTTCTTTTCTTTTATTTCCAATAGCCTTGATAATGAATATCAGGTGGATATCATACTTACTGACTTTTCCAAAATATTTGATGCAGTTAACCACGGTTTACTTATCAGAGAACTTGAATTTCTTGGTATTGGCAAGCCACTTTTATATTGATTTAATTCGTACTCAACTGGCAGATCAAAATATCTTCAGTTTCTACCTCAAGTGGGTCATTTGAGTCCACTTATCTCTTACGTATATGTCAACTACATTTTGAATCATAAACGTAAGGCCAATTTTCTTCTCATCGTTGATGGCATAAAGTTATACCACTGAGTAAAGTCTCCTGTATACAGCTCTGTACTTTAAGCCGAGCTTTATTTATTTAGTAATTGAGTCTCGCAACTCGGTCGCTTCCTGAACCTTATCTACTTTCGGATCTCATCCCATTAATTTTGATCTCGACTTTATAAATTTTCTTTTACAGGGTTCTATTGACACTTCTGACCTCCCTTTCTCATATCCTTTTTACAGTTTCTTATCGTAATTCTATGTATTTTATACCAAGTTTAAACTGAATTTTACTTATGTAATTTTTCCTTCTACTTTTTTTGGGTAACGAGTGGTCCTTCAGATGTACGTTTGTTCTTAATATTCACTTTTTATACATATCAGCTGAATATGAAGTTCTTTAGAACGCTTTTGTTAAACTAAAAGAAATCTTGAACATTTGGTCCTTTGGACATAGTTTATCTTTTTACGACCTGATCCAAAAAGGCGTAATCCCAATTAAGTTATGAAGAAAATATAAAAGTCGTATGTTCTAAGAATAATAATAACAAGTTTTATTAATTAGTCTATGTTATGACTAATAACTATGTTAGTTTATGTTTTGAGTTTGTGTTGCTGTATACGAACTAATAGAAATACGTAAAATAGAGAAATTGGCGTATACAACAAATTCAAGCGAATTCTCTATAGTTACTACAAAGAATAAGTGTCTTCCTCGTATTTTTAGTTAATAAACAGTATTTTGTGTATAGAAAGTAAGAGGGAGACTGAAAGAGGGGGGGGGTTGGATGTCATGGAGAGTGATGTGTAGAGGACTAGTATAAGCAAAGAGGATGTGGGAGATCGAATTGAGAACTAGGGTGATCAACCTTAAATAGTTGGGAGAGACGGCGAAGAAAGAGGAAAAGACTATTTTATAAAAATGGAAAAGTAAATTTGATTAAATTAAGAATACTTTATACGAGTATTAAAAATAGATCTAATATGTATTCAAAATTACTGACAGTTTAATTATGAAAAATATTATCGTACTAATTTTATTAAAAAAAAAAAAAAAAAATTATTTATATTATATTATACTCGTCGTATGTAATTTAATTCTGATTTCAAAATAAAGTCCATAAAAAAAAAATTAACAGAAATTTTGGAGTAAGTGGATTGACTCGAAAACGATTTACCGTTCAAAACGTTATGAATAACTTTCTTTAAGCCCAGCTCGCAATACAAATACTTAAACAATTGATGCAAAATGGGAACACTCAATGTTACTCGGCAAATACATTCAAATTTAATTTATTTCTTATAATACAAATTCTTATGCATTTAAATTTGTTCAATGGAAAGTAGTTTAGGTCATTCGCAACGCAACTTTTATACATTTTGTACCCTATTAGATTCTGAGCGGAGCCAGGTAACTAGCGGTTTTACAATGGTGTTTTTATTTTTATTTATCCGTGTACAAATTTTCAACCAGAAGACTTATTTCTATCGTTACACGCTTTTCCAATTTTCCTATACCAAAGCTTAACTGTTTCTTCCCAATAAAGTGTAGACGAAAAATAAAAACAAAAATCATAAAATAAATAAATTTACATTCAACAATAAACACCTAATTTTACCACCCCAATACACTCATCGCTACGCTATGAATCTAAAATATAGCGGCGTAACTACAAGTCAAAGTGCCCTGGTGCCAAATCAAATTTTTGTGCCGCTAAAATAACCATAAATAAAGGTCATTTGTATAAATTTCAATATAATGAAATCGAGAAATCGATTATAAAAACTATAAATAAAAATAAAATTACGCACCTAGGATTTGAGGATTTTGGGAGATATTATAAGTTTTGCGCCTTCCGGAGTTTGGCTCCTAGGGGCCTAGGTGGCTACTGCTGCCACTGCTAAAATAAAATTTTCATACTTCGTATAAAAGATTTTGAGGACTGAATATTGGTATGTATCTCTTATTATATTTAATGCTGTACGGATTTGACGATAGATAAATGTATATTTATGTATATGTATAATTATACGCAGGGCTTGAAAACGTTATCTTTATAACGTTATGATAGCGTTATAACGAAAAATATCGATAACGTGATTAAACGAAAAACGTTTTAACGTAAAAAAAAAAAATAAAGTTTTTAAGCCCTGCCTTTCACCGGTGCATACTAGATAGTAGTAAATTTTGTATACTTTACCCTTTATGTAACTATATTAATGACTTAAAATTTTTTTAAAACAGACCAAATGTCCGTAGTTCCAAAAAGGTCACGTTTCTTTTTACAGTAACAAAAAAATGTTATATAGTTAAATTTAAAAAACGTTTTAACGAAAAACAATCGATAATGTTATGAAACTAAAAACATATAGACGGAATATTAAATAAGGTTATAAAGCAGATACCGTTATTTCACAAAATGTAAATAACATTGTAACGAAAAACAAATAACGTTTTCGAGCAAGGAATTTATACGGACGGTACTCAGATGCAACCGAATTATATATTATTGTCGTCGTTTTCTATTTTCATTACGAACGCGTCCATTTTACAAACAAATAGTACCTATATAGCCTGATGACTAGCAAAGACTGATTAAGATTCGTAGTTCTGAAACAGATAACGGTTTTTTCTTAATAATGAAAAAAATACGATATATCACCGAATTAAAAAAAAAAAACGTTTTAACGAGAAAAAAAAAATCTATAAAGTTATAAGGGGGCTTTCAACTATTACGTCAACACATTTTTGGCCTTTTTAGACCACTCTTCTCCCCCTTGTCAGCAAAAAAATGTCCCCCTCTACTTAATTACGTCAGTAAATATCCGATGACCCCCCTCTATTAAATAAAAAATTTCCGAATTTTATATGAATTCATTAAAAATGTTGTTACCTATTTTGAACTTTATTTTACATATTTTGATAAAAAATAAGTACATATTTATGTACATATTTTGATTTTTTTTTTTTTATTACTGCTGACGTCAGCATGTTATAACTCCCCCCCCATCCCCTTTGTAAGAAAAGGTAAGCACACGACAGACCTCATTTTTCCTAGACGCTTACGTAATACTTGAACGCTCCCTAAAATGAAAAACGTTACAGCAGCGGAAAATTTAAATAAGGTTATAAAACGGATACCGTTATATCCCAAAATGCAGTGGTGGCTCGTGTATAGGGGCCACGGGGCAATCGCCTCCCTCTAAAATTATAGAAAATTACTTATTAACAAGTTAGATATTGATTTAAATATTAAAAATTATTTATATTTACATTGTAATGCATTTTCAAAATATTATTACTTTTTTTTTTTTAAATTATTTTCCATTATTATGAAAACGCTATAAGGTAATCAGAGTTAAAAAATATATGTAGGTAATAGTACGGTGGCGATAGGTACCTATTATTCATTTTCGTGGTTATCGAGTAACGTACAGCACTCGGCGCTAGGGCGACGTTGACAATCGCCCGTCATAACTATACGAACAAAACACGCAAAAACATAAGAGGGGGAATTCGATAATATTACGAATCGTCGCCCGACATGCACGTGGACAACGGAACGATACAAAATAATTTGTATGCACAAGTGTAATAGTTACTGTGCACATTTCTATAATTTCTATTTATTTATATTATTTTGGAATTTTCGGTTTTTGTAAAACATATTTATGTATATATATATATATATTTTTTTTTATATTTTGGTTTAATAAATATACCTTTTAAATCGGTACCTACGTGATAATTATTATTGTATTCTATGCTTTTCAAAAATGTATGGTTTTCAATATATAGCCCTCGCACTTTCGAAGCCGCCAAAATGTCGAGACGAAAAACGTTATAACGGAACAAAAAATAATAATAATAATAATAATAGGTAACGTTTTCGAGCCATGAACGTATGCGGAAGCAACTCGGACGCAATCGAATTACTTATACATATTATAATTAGGGATGGCACAATGTCAATTGACCACATAGATTTCGACCGGTCAAAATCCGGTCAAAAAAAAAAAACTTCTATAGTTTTACTTTAAATTGAAAATATCTACAGCTGGGAAATTAGCATCTGTTTACCATAACCTTCGGTTGCTGAAAAATATGGGAATAGATACAGAGGATTCAGTTTTAATTTCTACTGAAATTGAAGATGATGATACTGATAGTGAAAACATTGAGAATGATGTGCAAATTGACAGTAATTAATAATTACATTTTTCATTTTAAGTACCTAGTTATAAATATTTTTC